>PVKV010028389.1:0-25065 GCA_004027835.1 Alouatta palliata | reverse complement strand
GGTTCAAGCAATTCTCCTGCCTCAGCCTCCCGAGTAGCTGGGACTACAGGCACGTGCCACCATGCCCGGCTAATTTTTTTGTATTTTTAGTAGAGACGGGGTTTCACCATGTTGACCAGGATGGTCTCGATCTCTTGACCTTGTGATCCACCCGCCTCGGCCTCCCAAAGTGCTGGGATTACAGGCGTGAGCCACCGCACCCGGCTCGAGATTCTTTCTTATTTGTAAACATGCCTAGCTTCTTCCTGCCTATGGCTTTTGCATAAGCTGTTCTCTCCACCTGGAATGCTTTTCTAATTGATTTTGCCATTCACATCTCTGCTTAAAATCACTTCTTTTGAGAGATTTTCTTGGATGCCTCAATCCAAAATGATCATCCAGTCACTATAATCTCACCAGATTTGGATTCTCTGCATTGTATTTAGCACGGTTTAAGGTAGTACTTGTTTTTAAATCAGTGTGTTGCATTGTCTCCCATGTGACTGTAAGTTCCATGAGAGTAGGGATCTCATTTGTCTTGTCTGTCTTGCTGTATATCCCCAGGTTCTAGAACAGTAAGTGTCTAGGCCTGACGTGCTCAGAATGTGTTTGTTGAATGAATGAAAAACTATGTCAGTTGGTTGTGGTGACTCAGTAGTAAGATTGTGTTAGACAGTGACTTAGAACGCCACATGTGGTTATTTCTGAGGCTGGGAATTGTGTTTACTTTCTCTAGTTTATCCTAAAATGTTTACTATTCCAAAATATTGATACATTTTAATCATCCTTTGGAGGTAGAATTGAAGGAGGCTATCCTTTTTGTTAGTGTTTTTTTCTTTTTCTTTTTTAGAGATAAGTCTTACTCTGTCACCCAGGTTGGAGTGCAGTGGCACAATCATGTCTCACTGTAGCCTCAAACTCTTGGAATCAAAGGATCCTCCTGCTTCAGCCTCCTGAGTAACTGTGTATATAGGCATGTGCCACCATACCTGGCTAATTATAAAATTTTTTATTGTAGACATGTGGTTTCCCTATGTTGCTCAGGTTGGTCTTGAACTTCAGTACTCCCATGATTCTCTTGGCCCAGCCTCCCGAAGTGCTGGGATTACAAGTGTGAGCCACTACACCCAGTCTGTAAAGTAAATTTAATATAAAGAATGTTAAGAGTCAAAAATTGATGAATTGGAGAGCCCATTTTTTTGTAACAGAAACTTGTATTTCAAACATAGACATATACAGAGTTAAGTGCCTCATATTATCTGTATGGATGGAGTTCAGGGTTCTACCAACATGGAAAAAATTGTTGTCTGTGAACAATGATACAGTAGTAAAAGAAAGATTTGGTTG
Organism: Alouatta palliata; assembly: GCA_004027835.1. Lineage (NCBI taxonomy): Eukaryota > Metazoa > Chordata > Mammalia > Primates > Atelidae > Alouatta > Alouatta palliata. Next base: position 23,739 of record PVKV010028389.1, on the reverse strand, counting down.
GGAAATTTTTTAGAATAATATTGGCAGGAAAAATGAAACTTAACAGACAGAATTGAAACTTGAGGTGATTAGAAATACTTCAGCACAATTTTATGTGTTTGCATACTCTTCCCTGTAACTATAGAAACCATTTCTGGTGAAAATTGTTTTAGCATTATGGAGATTTGCTTTATAACCAATTTTACTGAAGTGTTTGTTTTTCCACAAAATACAGTATATCTGTTGAGAGAAATAAATGCCAGATGTGATGAGGTGAAAAGACCATTAGATTTAGAATCAGAAGATTTGAGTTCAAATTAGTTTGCCATGAGTTGAGTAACTTTGGAGAAATTACTTTGTAAGCCTCTTTCTTCATTTACAAGATGAGGACAGTAATCTGTATTTCACAGGTTTATTTTAAAGTTGAAATAAGATAACATTTAGCATTGAGCCCTGAGCATAGGACATCAGTAATATTAGAAACCATATTTGTATACCTGGATCTCCTTGCCCATTTTAGTGACTCTAAACTATGTCTATTCATTGGTTTACTTACTGGTTACTTTATTCATTCATTTGCAGAGGCAGGTGCCTTTAAATTGCAGCTATATTATTTCTGTCAGTTGTTATTTGAACACACATTCTCATGTCAGTTATATTCCTCCAAGTTTTTGCACTTGCTTTTTGTGTTGAACAATTAGCATCCTGTAGAATACTGTTTTGCTCACTAATGCCTCCAGGTGTGTTTCTCTCCCTATGAACAAGGACCATGCATAGTAGAAGTCACATTTTAAAAGAAATTTGAGTATAAATCTATTGATCTGAACTAGAAAGGCATGAGAAATAAGTTTTTTTTGTTGTTGTTGTTGTTATTGTTGTTTTTTTTTGAGATGGAGTCTTGCTGTGTCGTCTAGGCTGGAGTGCAGTGGTACAATCTCGGCTCACTGCAACCTCTGCCTCCTGGGTTCAAGAGATTCTCCTGACTCAGCCTCCTGTGTAGCTGGGACTACAGGCATGTGCTACCACACCCGGCTAATTTTTAAAATTTTTTAGTAGAGATGAGGTTTCACCATGTTAGCCAGGATGGTCTTGATCTCCTGACCTTGTGATCCGCCCACCTCAGCCTCCCAAAGTGCTGGGATTATAGGTGTGAGGCACTGCACCTGGCTTTTTTTTTTTTTCCTTTTCAAATATTGAGATGGTCTCATTCTGCCGCCCAGGCTAGAGTGCAGAGGCATAATCTTGGCTCACTGCAGCCTTGACCTCCTGGGCTCAAGTGATCCTTCCACCTTAGCCTCCCAAGTAGCTGGGACTAGCTGGATGTGTGTGCTGCCATATCCAGCTAATTTTGTAAAGATGGGGTTTTGCCTTGTTGCTCAGGGTGGCCTTGAACTTCTGAGCTCAAGTGATCTGCCAGCCTCTGTCTCTTAAAGTACTGGAATTATACAGGTGTAAACCACCACACCAGGCTGAGAAACAACTTTTATTGAGTTCTTACAGAAGTCAGGCAGTGTGCTGCCTGCTTTACCATCATTGGTCGTTAGGCTCCATGGGCTTGTTCACAAAAGTCTGTCTATATCCCATAATATATCTGAAGCTCTCTTTGTATATGTGGAATGAAAATTGTTCAAAACAAAATGAGTACTGTTTTCATACTAGTTGTCCTATTAAATAATACAAGTGAACACATTTAAAAATGCATTTTGTTGGGAAAGCAACTTACCTTATGAATGAAAATGAGAACTTAGTGGAGATTTTTGGAGTACTTCCGGAAGGGATTATTTCCTTAGTATACTCAGAAGAGCTTGAGAGTGACGATTGTGACTTTTTCATCTTTGTATTTCCATCATGTAGTTATTGCTGGTGGTGATGACACATAACAAGATGAATGCATGAATTACTTTGCATGTTTTTAAGACTTTCCATGGTTGATGGCACTGGTGGTCTTTTTTTAAAAATTTCACTTCTTCACCTAATATTTTTCAGTTTTTGACATGGAGTCTTAGTCTTTTGCCCAGTCTGGAGTGCAGTGGCATGATCTTGGCTCACTGCAACCTCCACCTCCCGCCTTAGCCTCCTGAGTAGCTGTGCTATAGTCCTCTGCTACCGCACCTGGTTAATTTTTGTATTTTTTTAGTAGAGACAAGGTTTTACCATGTTGGTCAGGCTGGTCTCAAACTCCTAACCTCAGGCAGTCCACCTGCCTCAGCCTCCCAAAGTGCTGGGATTACAGGTGTGAGCCACTGTGCCCAGCCCACCTAATATTTTTCTTTCTCTTATTGCAAATATTCAGCTCTCAAGACTGGGCTTATTATTTGGCTTATATTGGAAATTCAGAGAGAGAGAGAGAAAGATTCTCCTGAGGTATGTGATGCAGGAGTCTGAAGACAAGGGAGGGAAAAGAAGATTGCTCTATATTCAGAGATGGTTGCTTGAGGTGGAACTGATGGAGAAATTCAGAGCAGGAGACATAAGGAGAAGAAAGAATAGTGTGGGGTAAACATAACTGTCTAGATGTGGGGCTAGAATGGTATTGATAGAGTGCAACTGTACAAATACTACAACTTAAAGAGTGTTTACATATCTTAAATAACCCGTAATAGTCATATACCTGGACATTCTTATTTTTTTCTGATTTTTTTAAACATTTAACTTTTAAGTTCAGGGGACATGTGCAGGTTTTGTTATATAGATAAACTTGTGTCATAGGAATTTGTGGTACAGATTATTTTGTCACCCAAGTATTAAGCCTAGTTCTCATTAGTTGTTTTTCCTGATTCTGTCCCTCCCACTTTCTCCCTTCCACTTTCCACCCTCTGGTAGGTGCCAGTGTGTTTTGTTCCCCTCTATGTATCCAGATATTCTCATATTTTAGCTCCCATTTATAGGTGAGAACATGCAGTATTTGGTTTTCTGTTCCTGCCTTATGTTGCTAAGGATTATGGCCTTCAGCTCCATCCATGTAGAGGATATGATCTGCAGAGGATATGATCTCATTATTTTTTATAGTTGCATAGTGTTCTATAATGTACACGTACTACATTTTTTTGATTCAGTCTGTCATTGATGGGCATTTAGCTTGAGTCCATGTTTTCGCTATTGTCAATAGTGCTGCAATGAACATATACGTGGAAATTTTGAAAAACTGTTTCAAAAGTCACATGGAACTATAAAAGAGCCCAAATAGCTAAGGCAATCCTAAGCAAAAAGAACAAAGCTGGAGGCATCATGCTACTCACTACTGGACTTCAAACTGTACTACAAGGCTACAGTAACCAAAACAGCATGATACTGGTACAAAAACAGACACATAGACCAATGGAACAGAATAGAGAACCCAGTGTCTTTGTAATAGAATGATTTGTACTCCTTTGGGTATATACCCAGTAGTATACCCAAATATTGAGATAGCTGGGTCAAATGGTATTTCTGTTTTAGATCTTTGAGGAATTGCCACACTGTCTTCCACAGTGGTTGAACTAATTTACACTCCCACTAACAGTGTATAAGTGTCCTTTTTCTCTGCAATGCCTGTCAGCATCTGTTTTTTTTTTTTTGTTGTTGTTGTTGTTGTTGTTTTTACTTTTTAACAATAGCCATTCTGATTGGTGTGGGATGGTTTCTCATTGTGGTTTTGAGCTTTTCTTCATATGATTGTTGGCCACATATATGTCTTTTTTTGAAAAGTGTCTGTTCATGTCCTTTGCCCACTTTTTAATAGGGTTGTTTTTTTCTTGCACATTTGTTTAAATTCTTTAATGACGCTGTATATTAGACCTTTGTCAGATGCATGTTTTCCAAACATTTTCTACATTCTGTAGGTTTTCTGTTCACTCTGTTGTTAGTTTCTGTTGCTGTGCAGAAGCTCTTTAGTTTAGATTTTATTTGTCAATTTTTGCTTTTATTGCAGTGCTTTTGGTATCTTCATCATTAAATCTTTGCCCATTCTCAGGTCCTAAATGGTATTGCATAGATTATCTTTCAGGGTTTTTATAATTTTTGGTCTTACATTTAAGTTTCTAATCCATCTTGAGTTAACTTGTTTATGCTATAAAGAAGGGGTCTGTCCACTTTCAATCTTTTGCATATGGCTAGCCAGCTCTCCCAGCACCATTTATTGAATAGGCAATCCTTCTCTCATTTCTTGTTTTTGTCAGATTTGTTAAAGATCAGATAGTTGTAGGTGTACGGCATGATTTATTGGTTCTCTGTTCTGTTCCATTGGTCTCTGTGTCTGTTTTTGTACCAGTATTATGCTGTTTTGGTAACTGTAGTCCTGTAGTATAGTTTGAAGTCGAGAAGTGAGTAACATGATGCCTCTAGCTTTGTTCTTTTTCCTTAGGATTGTCTTAGCTATTTGGGCTCTTTTATGGTTCCATATGAATTTTGAAACAGTTTTTTCTTGTTCTATGATGAATGTCAATGGTAGTTTAATAGGAATAGCATTGAATCTATAAATTGCTTTAGGCAATATTAGGCAGTATGGCTATTTTAATGATATTGACTCTTCCTATCCATGAGCATGGAATGTTTTTCCATTTGTTTGTGTCATCTCTGATTTCTTTGAGCAGTGTTTTGTAGTTCTTCATGTAGCAATCTTTCACCTCCATGGTTAACTGTATTCCTGTGTTTTTGTTTGTGTGTGCGTATGTTGGGGTGAAAATGTGAATAGGTTTGCATTCTTGATTTGGCTCTTGTCCTGACTGTTGTTGGTGTATAGGAATGTTAGTGATTTTTACACACTGATTTTATATCCTGAGACATTGCTCAAGTTGTTTATCAGCTTAAGGAGCTTTTGGGCTGAGACTTTGGGATTTTCTTTCTTTCTTTTTTTTTAATTTTACTTTAGGTTCTGGAATACATGTGTGGAATGTGTGGGTTTGTTATATAGGTATACGTGTGCCATGGTAGTTTGCTGTACCTGTCAACCCATCATCTAGGTTTTAAGCCCTGCATGCATTAGCTGTTCTAATGCTCTCCCTCCTCTCAGCTCCCCCAACCCTCTGACTGGCCCTGGTGTGTGTTGTTCCTCTCTCTCTGTCCATTTGTTTCATTGTTCAGATCCCACTTATGAGTGAGAACATGCATTGTTTGGTTTTCTGTTCCTGTGTTAGTTTGCTGAGGATGATGGCTTACATCTTCATCCATGTCCCTGTAAAGGACATGATCTCATTATCTCATTCATTTATATGGCTTCACAATATTCTCTGGTGAATATGTACCACATTTTCTTTATCCAGTCTATCATTGATGGGCATTTGGGTTGGTTCCATGTCTCTGCTATTGTAAATAGTGCTGCAGTAAACATATGTGTGCATGTGTCTTTCTAGTAGAATGATTTATATTCCTTCGGGTATATACCCAATAATGGGATTGCTGGGTCAAATGGTATTATTTCTGGTTCTAGATCCTTGAGGAATTGCCACACTGTATTCCACAATGGTTGAACTAATTTACATTCCCACCAAGAGTGTAAAAGCGTTGCTGTTACTCCATAGCCTCACCAGCATCTATTGTTTCTTGACTTTTTAATAATTACCATTCTGACTGGTGTGGGATGGTATCTCATTGTGGTTTTGATTTGCATTTCTGTAATGATCAATAATGTTGAGCTTTTCTTTATATGATTGTTGGCCACGTGTATGTCTTCTTTTGAAAGTGTCTGTTGACATCCTTTGCCTACTTTTTAATGGGGTTGTTTGGTTTTTTTCTTATAAATTTGTTTAAGTTCCTTGTAGATTCTGGATATTAGACCTTTGTCAGATTGGTAAATTGCAAAAATTTTCTCCCATTCTGTAGGTTGCTTGTTCACTCTGATGAAAGTTTCTTTTGCTGTGCAGAAGCTCTTTAATTAGATGACTCTAGGGTTTTCTAGATATAAGATCATGTCGTCTGCAAACAGGGATAGTTGACTTCCTCTCTTCCTATTTGGATGCTTGGGCAGTCTATAAATATTTGTGTGTTTGAGATAGTTACTGACTTTGGCCTTCCAGCTTGATGATAGACTTGGTCCCTTGGCTAGAATGCAGTCTTCATAAGAGATTGTAAAATGAATGAGAAAGTGCTCTGTAGACTGTAAAATACTATTTAAATCCAAGGCATTGTAGTAGGTTGTTTCCTAAGAAGGCTGTATTCTACAGGCTTAGTTCTCACAGTGAAATGACAGGTTAAACTATATAATAGAATCTTTTTTATCCTGGATATTCTTTCTAGACCCTCACCAAGCAAGATAATGAGTTATTGGATTGTTTGAAACCACAGTACTGACTGACTGTTGTAAATGTGGAATAATATCTCCCAACATCATTATTGTATTTAAGATGTTCTTGTAAAGATGTCTGTAAAGGGCTTTGGATTTTCCAGAAAAGAGAAATTGTAATAAAACTCATTTTTCATGTTACAGTGGAGCCAGACAGTTGCTGATATGTTGCTATTACCCATCATTTAAAAGTAGCAGGCATTCCTGTACTACCTACTGTGCTAAAATAAGCAACTGACAGACTCAGTTAGGTAGCTGGAGCAGCATTTTATGTTTCTGTGGCTGTGGTGTCACTGTTTAATTGCAGTTACTAAATTCTCTCAGCAAAATAAAGCAACATTTATCTGAGAAAGCATTTTTTCCCCTTCTGAATTTTAGCAAACTCAAAGTGTACTGGTTACACTTATACTCTGTGGAGAACCTTAACTTTGGTTCTTAAGTTGACCTCCACATCTAATAAAAGATTGTGGTTAAATATCAGTCTTTCAGAAATTTTGAGCAAGGTTATAGAGCATTAAAGGACTTTACAGGAATCTCTTAGATCAGTGAGGAAGGACTATTTGTTTTATTATTTAAAAAAATTAACATTTAAAAACAGCACTAACAGTAGAAACACTCTGAGGTACAAAATAGTCTTTAAAAGGGAAGTAGTTTTTACATATATGTAGCTTGTATCTGGGGTTGTTGTATGACCTCGTCTCGAGGTTTTCACCATGTTGGCCAGGCTGGTCTCAAACTCCAGACCTCAGGTGATCCACCCGCGTTGGCCTCCCAAAGTGCTGGGATTACAGGCGTGCGCCACTGTGCCCAGCTGATAATATATGTTACATTTCATTAAAAACGTGGCGTTTATAAGTAAATACTATTGACACTTGGCTTTATGGAAATCTCTTTTTAGTATTGATTAGTCACCCAGAAGATTAAAATGTGGCAGCTAGACAGGCAATGTCAATCGTTTCAAATTGATTTACTTACTGGAGATTTTAAGTAGTTTAAGCAAAGTTCACTACCCTCCTAGGCAGGAAGCCCAGCTGTGTTTGTGAAATGACATTATTTTCACCGTGCATTTAATTGAAAGCTGTTCCCTTCTAGCCCTGGCACATTGCTTTCACCATTTGTTTCTTAGAGGCACTGGAGAGGAAGTAACTATTGCTTCTTGGAGCACAGTACGGTATGCCTGTGATTCTCTGTCCTAGTTTACTTGCCACAGGATGTAGCAAGTTATCGAAAATAGGATGTAAAATTTTCAAATCAATAAAAAATTAATGTATCACTTGTTACTTTTAGAAATAAAAATGGAGGTTAGGGAATCAAACCCCTTGATGTATATGATAAAACTGTTACAAAATATCAAATGATTCAATTTGCTATTTGTGGGTTTCTATCATTCCTACTTTTTTTTTTTTGGCTACCAATTATAAAGTAACTCATATAAACCTGGGTTTCTCAAGTGATATTCTCCTGGATGTGTAGGATGAAGGATACATTTGTATGAACAGGTAATAATTCTGAGCCTGTTCTGGAAAACCCCATTCCCTTGAAGAGTTCAGAAGGGCTCACATACCTGCAGTGGTGGCCATTAATGACCACTCCTGCCTGTGAGTGCTCCAGTTACACTACTCTCACTTCTGGTTCCTGGTGCTTAGGACCACTGTCTTCTCTTTCTGTCTTACCAGTTCCTATTGTTGTGGACTTTAAGGAGTTAATTCGGTCAGGCAGCCTGTGCAGGTCAGCGTCCCAGAGGCAGGTCTAGCTGGTCCAGTCCCAGTGGACCTTTCTTCTAATTGTATCCAGCCTTTCCATTCTTGAGTTACCTGCAATAAAAAACGATGGCACCCTTACCACATTCTAGCAAAAAAGATCAGTAGTCATTTACCAGTTCTGTGATCTTATCACTAGTTACCATATTTATAACTGAGCATAATATGATGAGTACTTCATGGGAGTGTTAGGATTACATGAGATACTATGAAAAAAGCTTTAACCAGTGCCAGCACTTTTTAGTGCTCAATACATTATAGATATTTAGTTGTAGTTACTGTTGTGGCTCCTACTATAATATCGACTTTGTTTTTGTAATTCTTGGTGTCTAACTCAATCACCTTTTTCTCTTAAGTCAGTTTTTAGACTGAATGCATCTGTTCTCTGTTTTCATAGTTACATATATGTCCTCTGTATGTTTTCTGTTTCCATTCAATTTCGAGGTGAAATATGATAGCAGCATGAGAAGTTCCACTCCTGATCTAAATGAATAAGCTTATATTGTCTATTTCTTAACTTTACTCCTTAACTCGTATTGTTACCTGCTTTGATAATTTTCCTGGAACTTTTAAAATCTCATTGGTAATTTCAAAGGCAAATTTCATTAATCATTTCTCAGATTTTGTTCTTAATGTTTTGTTGCACTATTGAAAAGGTGGAAAAGGACTTAAAAGTTTTTTCTAATTTCATTTTTTTTTTTTTTACAAATTCTCTTTCTCCGCTTCCTCCTTCTTCCTTCTTCTTTCTTCTTTCTTATTCCTGAGACAAGGTCTTACTGTGTTGCCTGTGCTGGACTGGAACTCCTGGGCTCAAGTAATCCTTCTGTCTCAACCTCCTGAGTAGTTAGATTATAGGTGTGCACCACTATGCCTGGCTTAGAAAAGGACTTTATGTTGAACCTCTTTGCTCTTACAATCACATACTAAATTCATTGAGTCGTACTATTAGCAAGTCACAGTGCTTGGTGCGGGTGTAGAGGAATGGAATGATGACCAAGACATGGTCCCTGTCTTCAGTATCTTGAGATATTGAGCACTCAGGGAAAGAAAAACAGGCACAAAACCAACTCTAATCAGAAGTAAAATGTGTAGAGCACAAAGGAGAAATAAATACCAAAACAAGGGGATGAGAGAAAGCTTTCACATCACAGTGGTAGTTACTGGAATAACTTTAGGAATTCCTAGGCTGCTTGGTGAATGTGAAAATGTACATCTGTTTGGTCCCTTCAGAAAACTGCCAGTGTGACAGATGGGAGGGTGAAAAAGAGAGAAAAGCTGGAATCTGTTGGGGTTAAATTGGAGTTCATTTTGAAGGATTAGCAATAATTGAAATTCTAATATATTTTACCTTATAGAAAAAGATAGGAAATAACATGATAAATAGTAATAGTGGGGTGACCCATCATCCATATTTAACGTTTGTTAACATTTTACCGTAAGTGCTCATACCGCTTTCTCTCCATCCCCTTTTCAAATAAACTCTATTTTTTTAGAACCATTTTAGATTTACAGAAAAATTATGAAGCTACTATAGTTTTCATATAACTGACACCCTTATTAGCATCTTGCATTAGTACGTTATATTTATTGCAATTAATAAGCTAATATGGATTCACTATTAATTGAAGTTCATACTTTATTCATATTTTCTTAGTATGTATATAATTTTTTTTTTTTTTTTTTACTATTCCAGGATCCCATCCAGGATACCACATTATGTTTAAGAATCATATCCTACAATCCTCTTGGATGTGGCAGTTTTTCAGACTTTCCTTGTTTTTGATAACCTTTACAGCTTTGTGGAGTACTGGTCAAGAATTTTTTAGACTGTCACTTAATTGAGATTTGTTTGATATTCTTACGATTTTCTGGGATTATGAGATTTTGGGAGGAAGACTACAAAGTTCAAGTGCCATTTTTGTCACGACATAGTATCAACTTGACTTATCACTTGATATTGACCTTGATTCCCTGGCAGAGATAGTATTGATCAGGTTTCCTCATTGTAAAGTTACCCTTTACTTCCTCCTTTCAGACTGTGCTCTTGGGAAGGACTTCGCTTTGCACAGACCACACTTAAGGAATGAAGTTTTGTTTCCCCTTGTGGAAATAAATGAGGACTATCTAAATGAGAACAAGTAAAAGCTATTTATTCAAAGCCTCCTATAACAAAGGAGTCAGCCATCAATCAGAGGAGTAGGAAAGCTGTACCGTAGAAAAAAGGGGAAGCTTCAGTTAGGCCCTGTTTGGAGGCTGCTGACGAGGAGAGGGTGGAGCATCCTGTGTTATTGATTAATGGTACATATTTTGCTTTCTCCAGCCAGTCTTAACTTAAAAGTGGGTACAGAAATTAGGGAAGCTGTTAGTTACTGGTCAAGTCCTGACTGTTGGGCCAATTGTTACATAAGTTTTGTGCTTAGTCAGTTCAGTCTACTCTAATGAATATACCATAGGCTGGGTGGCTTCAACAGCAAACATTTATTATTTAACAGTTCTGGAGGCTGGGAAGTGCAAGATTAGGAAGGCTTGTTTCCTGGTTTGCAGATGGTCTTCTCCTTGTGTCCTCACATGGAGGAGAGCAGAAAGAGGAAGGAGGCTTTCCCATGTCTCTTCTTATAAGGGCACTAATATTTATAGAGCACTCCGCTATGCTGACCTAATTCTGGTTGGCTTCTGTGTTCCTTTGAGGTACTCCCGTGATAGTGGGGTTTTCTTTTTGAGAATTTCCTTACTTTCAACACTACAAGATGTTCTAGGCTTATCTTGTGCATTTCCCATCCCATCTCTGTCTCGATTGATTGATTGATTAATTGAGACTATCAGTTAATTGAGATCTATTTGATATTCTTATGATTTTCTGGGATTATGAGTTTTTGGGAGGAAGACTACAAAGGTCAATATTTTCTTGTGATGTCACCCAGGCTGGAGTGCAGTGGCACAAACATGGCTTATTGCAGCCTTGACCTCCCAGGCTCAAGTGATCCTTTCATCTCAGCCTCCCCAGTAGCTGGGACTACAGGTGTGTGGCACCACATCAGACTACTTTTTAATTTTTTATAGAAATGGGGTCTCCTCAGGTTGCCCAGGCTGATCTCAAACTCCTGAGCTCAAACGATGCTACTGCCTTGGCCTCCCGAAGTGTTGGGATTATAGGTGCGAGCACTGCTCCTGGCCTCTCTTGTTTTTAAAAATAAACTGTTACCTAGATGGGTAAAACTACTCCTACATCCCTTTTCCCTCATTCCTTCTTTATTGATAACCATTGTCCTGAAGTTGGTATTGTTCCCATGTATTTAATGTGTTCACAAACAATGTATAGTTACTTTATGGGTTTAAAAAATTTACATGACAGATTACTGCCCGTACCCTTCTGCAGCTTGTTTCTATTATCAAACATAATGTTTATGAGATCTTCCCATGTTGTAGATATAGTTAATTGAATTGTTATATAGTATTTCATCACATGAGTATACCATGGCATATCCATTTCATCACAAATAGATAAATTAATGCCGCATGGACCTCTGTAAATATGTATTTGATTTCTCAAGGGAAAGTGTTATTGATAGTAATGGGATCAACTAAAGAATGTTTGGAAATTTGTGGGGGACATTTTATTTTTTTAATTTTTAAATATTTCTTTTTTCTTCAAGAAATGCCAACAGGAGGGACATTTTCAATTATTGATTAGGAGAGCCTTATTGACACTGAGAGAAGTATGATGACCTGTGATGTATGTGTCTGCCTTTCTCCCATATAATTTTTAGATACCCCCTTAGGTATTCTTGTACTTAAAAATTCTTTGTATGATGATCTGACTCTAGAACCTTCATTTTGCATATAAAACCAAAGTATTTTTGGCATGGTTTTAGTATATGCTTTCTTTCTTTCTTTTTTTTGTAGGAATTTAAACTACCATGTACATTGAGGGAAAATTTTACTTTGTTCAGAACTTTTCAAGTAACTGAACAAAGTAACACACTTGTATCATCCTGCATTTGTAGGTTTTGCATTCATGATAATGCAGTATATAGGGGTGCAAATGTCTGTTTACTTCATTAAATCCTCTACCAAAGTCATGAAAAAATTTGCATTTTTAATATATTATTCTAAATAGCGCTAGGACTAAGGTGAGGCAAGTGAGGTTGCCTAGGTGCAAAATTTGAGGAGATACTCACAAATGCAAGAGTCCTGCAAGTGCAGGTTCAGCACTTTCACAACTTTGCCTCCTTAAATTTTGCACCCTAAGCACCTTGGTTGCCTCATCTCAGTTCTGCCCTGATTATAAATAATATTTTATGTATTTCTTTTTCATATTTTAGTTAGGATATTGTGTTAGTGCATTTTCATACTGCTATGAAGAAATACTTGAGACTGGGTAATTTATAAAGAAAAAGAGGTTTAATGGACTCACAGTTCACATGTCTGGGGAGGCCTCATAATCATGGCAGAAGGTGAAGGAAGAGCAAAGGCATGTCTTACATGGTGGCAGGCAAGAGAGCGTGTGCGGGGGAACTGCCCTTTATAAAACCATCAGATCTTGTGAGACTTATTCACTGTCACAACAGCACGGGAAAAACCCACCCCCATGATTCAGTTACCTCCCACCAAGTCCCTCGCTTGACACATGAGGATTGTGGAAGCTGCAGTTCAAGATGAGATTTGAGTGGGGACACAGCAAACCGTATCAGATATTATGGACTTGTTTTAAAAACAATTTTATTTCTGAGATGGAGTCTGGCTCTGTCTCCCAGGCTGGAGTACAGTGGCATGATTTTGGCTCACTGCAGCCTCCACCGCTCGGGTTCAAGTGATTCTCCTGCCTCAGGCTCCCAAGCAGCTGGGATTACAGGTACCTGCTTCCACACCTTGCTAATTTTTATATTTTTCGTAGAGACAGCGTTTCATCATGTTGGCCAGGCTGGTCTCAAACTCCTGACCTCAGGTGATCTGCCCATCTTGGCCTCCTAAAGTGCTGGGATTACAGGCATGAGCCACCACACCCAGCTTTTATTGAAATTTATGTGTGGTAGGTAGATTATCTATTACATTTGTTACAGAATAGAAAAAGGGTATTTCAAATAATTTCCTTTTAAAAGGAAATGTTAGATCTGATTGGTCTGAGAACCACTGCTTTAGGACACTTACTTGGAATTGCCCTTTGCTGGGCCGTAAGAACATCTTCAGCTTTATTGTGTATTGCCAGATGCCTTTACAGAATGGTTGTCTTAGAGATTGCTGTAGTGATGCTACATTAAAACAAACAAGGCTGGACATGGTGGCTCACACCTGTAATCCGAGCGCTTTGGGAGGCCGAGGCAGGTGGATCACCTGAGGTCAGGAGTTTGAGACCAGCCTGGCCAACATGGTAAAACCCTGTCTCTACTAAAAAATACAAAAAAAATTAGCTGGGCCTGGTGGTGGGCACCTGTAGTCCCAATTACGTGGGAAGCTGAGGTGGAGAATCGCTTGAACCCAGGAGGCAGAGGTTGCAGTGAGCCAAGATTGTGCCACTGTACTTCAGTCTGGGTGACAGAGCAAGACTCTTTCTCAAAACAAAATGAAAAAAACAAAAGACCCCAAGTTCAAAACTCAGTGGCTTAATATAATATGTATTTATTTTCTCTATCAACCTGTAGGTAGGTTACAACAAAAATTAGCTGGGCAGGATTCCGGACTTCAGGCTCTGGGCTCCAGTCTGCAGGTCAGACTGAGGTTGCTTTCAGGTCTGCTCCATGTCTCTCACTGTCTTGGACTAACGGCTACCCATGACATGTTTTTCCCATGGAAAGCGGCAGAAGCAAAAGAAGCCAAGTGGAAATATGTAAAACCTCATATGGGCCATGCATAAAACTGACTCGCTGTCATTTTTGCTCACATTTCATGGACCTAGCATGTCACAAGGCCAAGCCCAACATCCATGAGGTAGGGGAATATATTCTGTTTATTCTAGTGAATGGTATTGTAAAGTTATGTGGCACCAATGTGGATTAGAATTCTAGTACAGGGAGGATGTGAAGGATTATGAGTAATGATTCAGTTTACCATGTAATTACACTGTTATATATCTCACCAGTAATAGATGCAAGCTCCTGTTTCTCAACATCTTCACTAGTCTTGATGTTACCCAACTTCAACATTTCTGCTAGTTTGTTGAGTGTTAAATGACATTGTTATTTTAATTTTCATTTCCAATTATATAGGTCTTTCCAAATACTATATATTCATTTTAAAAGATTAGTTTTTGCCTCCACTTCAAAGTCAGTTAGAATAGGGAGGCTTTTTGTGAGGAAAATTAAAGTTTGGAATCTGAGATAATGATAGTTATAATTAATTACACACTTTGGCTACCAGCTAATTTTTCTTTTGCTTATGTAATGTCAGATATTCTGAGGACTATTAAAAATGTCCAGACTCTGTTCTCCAAGGGCCCTGTTTTAACTTTCTGATTCTGTGTCCGTGATGCATTCATAATTTCCTTTCTGTGTAACAATCTAATTTGAATCCACTGAGTAAGTAAGGTGTAGGCATCATATTCCAAACTACTCTTGCAAAAATGTGACTGTATTGCAAAATATGCAGATGTTTTGGGTTTCAATAAATGGATTTGTGGTATGTTTCTCTGGGAAGAATGCTTCCTGTTTATTGGCACTCCTCTGATGTGGAGGCAAGTCTTGCTGGAGAGCTACATTCAGGTGAGAGACGGTGGGAAGGAAGAAAGGTACCCACAGAGCTTCTGCCTTGTAAATATAATCTCATTTGTGCTGGGATCAGACAGAACAGTCCCAGAGTGGTGGCATTTTTAATTAATTTATTTTTTTTTGAGACAGAGTCTCGCTCTGTCACCCAGGCTGGAGTGCAGTGGCGCGATGTCGACTCACTGCAATCTCTGAGTCCCGGGTTCAAGCTATTCTCCTGCCTCAGCCTCCCTAGTAGCTGGGACTACAGGCATGTGCCACGACGCCCAGCTAAGTTTTTGTATTTTTAGTAGAGACGGGGTTTCAGTGTGGTAGCCAGGATGGTCTCCATCTCCTGACCGTGTGATCTGTCCGCCTCTGCCTTCTAAAGTGCTGGGAATACAGGCGTGAGCCACAGCGCCCGGCCTGAGTGGTGGTATTTTTAAAGAAGCACAGGCCATACTTGCCAAAATAAATAAAAGTTGAAAAGGAATTTCTTTCTACACTGTGATATCTTACAGGGGATATGATTTATAACCCCAGTAACATTTCCAGAGTGCTCCTTTGGCTTCTAGTTTTCATTTCTCACTTCTCTCCTCAGTTTCTGTCTCCTGTGCCTGGTCAGCAGGTCTTTTACCATCCTCACTCTCATCTGCTCAGCTGAGCTTGGCTGAGTCATTCCATGGACTATCCTCATATCCTTTGGTAAAACATGGAGACTTAACATGACATTTTCAGAGAAGAACCATAGTTCAGGAAGGCTGGGCCAGTGTATGGGGAACAGTGTCTTTCTTACCAGATAAGAAACAGGTTGCTTCCTGACCTGCAGGTGTGAAGTTTTTTGATGTCCTCAGATTTCCTTTTCCCAGGAGGCATCAGCTTCCACTGAGGATGTATTCCACTTCTGATGTCTCGGAATCCCCCATCTTGAAAGACAACAGAAGAGAACAAAGATAGAATGGACCAATTACATTCTAGAAAAGGCTGTTGACTAGAACTTTAAGGATAGTGGGAGAAATTAAATGCTTTGATATGTATTATGGAGATTATTAAGACTGTCAAAGATAGGGCACTATGTTCAAGTGAGGGTCCTAGTAGGAAACAGATCATACATTCATTTCTTATTTTTATTTTTATTTATTTATGTATTTGTAGACAGTCTTGCTCTGTTGCCCAGGCTGAGTGCAGTGGCATGATCTTCGCTCACTGCAAGCTTCCAGCTCCTAGGTTCAAGCAATTCTCATGTCTCAGCCTCCGTGTAGCTGGGACTACAAGCGTGTACCACCAGGCCCGGCCAATGTTTTGCATAGTAGAGATGGAGTTTTGCCATGTTGCCCAGGCTGGTCTCAAATTCCTGAACTCAGGGGATTTGCCCACCTTGACCTTCCAAAGTGCTAAGATTACAGACGTGAGCCACCATGCCTGGCCTGGTTCATGCATTCAAATTGGCAACTGAAGAGAATTCAATAAAAGACTGTTTACAAAGGTAGACAGGATAATCATAAAGAGTGATTTATTGGTAACAAAGGATAACACATTACCCTGGAGCAAGCAGCAGAAGGGAGCCATGACCATCCTTTGGCATGAAGGGGCAAGGGAAGCAACAGCCCAAAAACCTGGGGAGGCGGCCATGTGGAAAGGCTGTGGCCTTCAGTGGAGAGACACAGCCAATCTGTGCACTGGGAGCCTGGGGAAAATGATCTGTGCCTATTCTTCTCCCACCCTGTTGATCCTCTGTTGGGGTCTTTCATTAGCTGAACCCAACCAGAAGCCTAGGGCAAGCAGCAGGGGAAGTAGAAGGGGAGAGACAAATGGAAAATAACTAGCAGAAGACATTTTCTCTGACTCATTGAAATATTTTTTGTTTCACTCTCTCTTTTCCTAACAAGAGGCATTTTTCAAGATTCCGTTTACAGCAGTCTTCTTTTGTTATGCTGTGTGTTTCAATAAGCTTGTGTAAATGAAAGTCAGATCTTTCTCCTTTCTGACCAACTTCCAGGTTTGCATTTTCAATTCCTGTTGTATATTTTCACTGAGGCATGGATTACTAACTAGCTCCATCTCTTCTTTCTAACAGAGTGCAATTTCTCTTCAAGGCTCTTAATAATCTTCATCTGTTCTTTCTTTTATGTACGTTTAGTTAGTAAATCCCATTAACTTTGTATTGCCTTAATCTCTCTTTGCTTCCTACTTCTGCCTTTGTTTTAACCCTTATAATCTTATTGATTTCCCAACTGGTCTTCCTGCCTCTAATCTCTCCTAATCTATCCTATATACTAGGATATTGCTTTCAAATTCTTCAGTGTCTTTCTATTGCCTAGCAAATAAAATAGAGACACCTAATCCTAATATCCTAGGCCTTCTACCATGAGCACCACTGCACGTTTCTGGCTTGATACTCACTGCTTTCCTTCATACCATGCTCCATTCAGAGTACACTTTATTAAATGTAACTCTATCATATTTATCATGCTCATATTCTTTTTTCTTTTTTTTTTTTGTTTTGTTTTTGAGACAGTCTTACTCTGTCACATGGGCTGGAGTGCAATGGCATGATCTTGGCTCGCTGCAACCTCTGCCTCCTAGATTCAAGCAGTTCTCCTACCTCAGTCTCTTGAGTAGCTGGGATTACAGGCACCCATCACAGTGCCCAGCTAAATTTTGTATTTTTAGTAGAGACAGAGTTTTGCCATGTTGGCCAGGCTGGTCTCTAACTCCTGGCCTCCCAAAGTGCTGGAATTCCAGGCATGAACCACTGCACCCAGCACTCATATTCATGATCACCTTTAAAATTCTTCACTTTTGTTGTCATGGAGGCCAGATGAGTCATCTGCAAGTTAGACACGTGTAGTTTATCTGAGTCCAAACACTTCTAAATATCCCGCATTATAAATGTCACACATAACCAATATACTGCATTGGCTCCTTAGTCTCCCTGTCCTGTGTCTCCTTCACAGGAGCTTCACTTTTCCCTCCAGAGTTTTACTCCTGCTTCACGGTGCAGCCTGGCTTGGAAGCCTCTAGGCTCTGACATGCTCTGGGTCTTTTCCCCTCGGTGCGTGTTTGTCTACAGGCTGAGCCCTTCTAGCTGATGTTGTCACAAGGAACAGCTGGCAGTCTATATGGAGGCCTTTCTAGCATTCCTCACTCACCTTTATTTTAAATTAAAATAGTTATTTTAAAATAATTTCCAATTTGTAGAAAAGTTGAAAGTACAGTACAGTTTTTTTTTCCAGAACCATTAGATGCTGATGTGATACTTTACCACTCTGAAATACTTCAGTGTATATTTCCTACAAAGATGTTCTTCAAAATAACCATAGTACACCCATCAACATAAGAAATTAATTAGATTTGTTAATCAGAAATTGGTACAGAGACACTATGGAAACTTGATTCCATCCACGTTTCACCAATGGTTACAGTAACGTGCTTTACCGCAAAAGAATCCAGTTCGCATTCATGCCTTGCATTTAGTTGCCATGTTGCTCCAGACTTCTTTTTTCTACAGCAGTTCCTCAGTTTTTCCTTGACTTTGATGACCTTGACCTTGATACTTTTGATAACTACATGTCAGTTATTTTGTAGACTACCATTCAATTTGAATTTGTTCAATAGTTCTTTTTTTTTTTTTTTTTTGACACTCTTGCTCTGTTACCCACGCTGGAGTGCAGTAGCACGATCATGGCTCACTACAGCCTCAACCTTCTATGCTCAAGGGATCCTCCCCCTCAGCCTTTCAAGTAGCTGGGTCCACAGGCTCATGCCACCACACCCAGCTGATTTTTTTTGTAATCTTTGTAGTCATGGGTTCTCATTATTTTGCCCAGGCTGATCTCAAACTCTTGGGCTTTAGTGATGCTCCCACCTCAGCCTCCCAAAATTCCAGAGTTATAGGTATGAACAACTGCACCTGGCCTCAATGGTTCCTCATGATTGAGTTCAGGTTATACATGTATCCTTGGCTGTGGTGATGCTGTGTTTTTCTCATAGAATCCTATCAGGTAGCAAATGATTTTTCTTGGTCCCATTACTGATGATTCTCATTGTGATTACTTGATTAAGAGTGTGCCTGTGAGGATTCTTTATTGTAAGTTATTCTGTTCTCTTTTGTAGATAAGTATTTTTGGAGATGCACTTTGAAACTGTGTAAATTCTTTATCAGATTTTAATATACAGTCATGTGTTGCTTAATGACAATGCCCTCCTTCTGGAATACCTCCTGAAGGACCTGGTTGAGGCTGTTTTGCAGTGAATATATTTTTTTTTATAAGTAGTACACTCTAAAATAATGATAAAAGTGTAGTAAATACATAAACCAGGAATATAGTCATTTATTATCATTATCAAGTATAATGTCCTGTACGTAATTGTATGTGCTATACTTTAACTGGCAGCACAGTAGATTGCACAGTAGGTTATGAAAGTGAGTAATTAGTTGTGTTACAGTGTTACAATGGCTGCGACATCATTAGGTGATAGGAATCTTTCAGTTCTATATTAATCTTCTGGTATATACTCTTGTACTGTTGTTTAATGTGGTCTGTCATTGACAGATATGTTGTTATGTGGTGCATGACTGTATTCATTTATTTATTTAAACCAGTGTGGACTCCTGCTTTTCTGTTGTATTCAGTGGGATATAGCCTATTTTTTATATATATACATATATATGTAATTTTTTTTTTTGAGATGGAGTCTTGCTCTGTTGTCCAGGCTAGAGTGCAGTGGTGTGATCTTGGATCACTGCAACCTCCACTTCCCAGGTTCAAGCAATTCTCCTGCCTCAACCTCCTGAGCAGCTGGGACTACAGGTGCACGCCACCACGCCTGGCTAACTTTTTTGTGTTTTAGTAGATAAGGGGTTTTGCTGTGGTGCCCAGGCTGATCTTGAACTCCTGAGATCAGGCAATCTGTCTGCCTCTGCCTCCCAGAGTGCTAGGATTACAGGCATGAGCCACTGTACCCAGCCTATGATTATTGTGATACTCAAATTGTCCTAGATTTGGCCCATGGAAGCCTCTTCAGGCTAACTTCTGTATCCTTTTGACATGTCCCTGTTACTCTTTGAGGACTTGATTGCTTTCTAAGATGTCCCAGTCTCATCTTGCACTTTTCCTGTTCTAGTCTTAGAATCAGCAGTTTCTCTGAGGATCCCTTTTTCCTTTTAGCGGAGAAAAATATGTAGAAGCCAAGATCTGGGCACAAGGTGATGATGTTACCATTGAGGTGTTGCTGCTCCCAGTACTCTCAGGAGAGAGTAAGGGAATATATGTATATATAGATATATAGATTTATGCACTTTTACACACACACACACACACACACACACATTTTTCTGAGTTGGAGTTTCACTCTTTTTGCCCATGCTGGAGTGCAATGGCACAGTCTCAGCTCACTGCAACCTCTGCCTCCCGGGTTCAAGTGATTCTCCTGCCTCAGCATCCCGAGCAGGTGGGATTACAGGCGTCCACCACCACACCCAGCTAATTTTTGTATTTTTAGTAGAGACAGGGTTTCACGTATTGGTTAGACCAGAACTCCTGACCTCAGGTGATCTACCTGCCTCAGCCTCCTGAAGTGTTGGGATTACAGGTGTGAGCCACCATGCCCGGCCTATCTTTCTTGCTGCCTTCAAAAAAAATCCAAATAATATATTAGTCAGTTACTACATACTTAAAGTTTTAATAATGGTCTCATTTTTGGTTCCGAAGTCTTATCCTCTTTCATCAAGCTAAGTTTTCATCTATTTGTTATGTCCTTTGGTTCTTAAGGTGGGCTTGATCAAATTATGTGAGGATGTAAGGCCTTGAAGAAACCTTGCAAACCTTGCCACAAAGAGCGTATCTACTGGAAAGCAGCAGTTTAAATGCAAACCCCGGTTTTTACGTATTTATGTCAGCGCTCTCTCTCTCTCTCTCTCTCTCTCTGTCTCTCTCTCTCTCTCTCTGTGTGTGTGTGTGTGTATGTGTGTGTATGTGTGTGTGTGTGTGAGAGAGAGAGAGAGAGAGAGAGAGAGAGAGAGAGAGAGAGAAAGAGGATAAACTCTTGAAATTGGGATGAATAATTTATAGAGGACTCCCTTGTGATTGTCTTTAAACATCCCCAGATGTGGCCTGTCAAACTGAGACTTCTCAGCCTCCATAACTATAAGAAATAAATTCCTTTTCTTTATGAATTACCCAGTTTTTGCTATTCTATTATGAGCAACAGAAAACAGACTAATACGGGCTCTTTTTTCTTTTAAGATAGCAGCAGTCCGCTTAATCCCAAGGTCTGTGAGATTATCTGTTATACAACAGCACACTTCTCTTTTCCATGTTGAGGTCAGTTATGTGTGCCCTAAACTAAGTGTTCAGTGAGTTTGTGTGCATGTCACCGTTTGTATTACTTAATATTTTCCCAAAGACCCAGTAATAGTTAGATGGGGGTGGGGGAGCGTAGATGAGGAGGTGACTCTATCACTTATTGTCTGTATGACTTAGGATACATTATTTAATATCTGAGGGTCAGTTTTCTCATTTGTACAGTGGAGATTTTAATAACTGTCTTACCCTGTTGCTGTGAGGATTAAATGAGATACAACATACATAAATATGCCCAACACATGTGCAGACTTCAGTGCTCAAAATAGGCATTCACTTCCCTCTATTGCAAGTTAAGAGATTCATGCAAGGATGTTAATAAAATAGCTGAATCTGGACTGTTCACATGACCATTCAGACTTAATATTTACCCTAAAACTGATATTACCCTTGATTTAGTTGTGACATGATTATTAAATTTGTTAATAAAATTGGGTCCTGAATAAGAACTGCCCATGATTTGGATTTTGGCAGGTAATTTAGCTGTACCATCGATGGTAACTGTTTATCCAGAGTAATTCTTTTTGCCACTAGATGGTGCTTGCCCATGTATTTATGAGGCTCTCCTATATAAAGTTACATTATTTGGGGGTAAAATACATCTTGTTGACCTTTGAGAATTGTACACTGGTATTGATAATCATGTTCACCTTGTTGAGATGTTTTTAAGGGTAAAATTTAGGGTAGGGGCGGAAATTTGATGGAAATTTAAAGTTTAGATAGTTCTGTTTACCTATATAATTCCCAACTCCTAAGTTTAAATATAAGGTATTTACTAAAAAAAAGGACAAGATGGGAAGAATTAATGTGGGTAATATGATATTTGTATTTTTTGAAATGTATGCAAAATTGAACCTAGGCTAGTTCGTGAATTTTTTAGAAGTATCAAGATAATTAAGCAATTTGTAGGCCCATAGAATTTCATCTTGATTTTTCAATATGAACAGAAAAGCTTAGCAGACATTTCACACTCAGATGTATTGGTAGTGGATAATCAACATCACATGCAACTCATAGTACACATCATTTGAAGTATGGTAACATAAAAAAATATAAAGCAATTTTTGTTTTACCTTCTGAAAAAATTCAAGCAAATTCAACATGCCTCACATGGGGATACAGAGCTGAGACATGGTCCCTTCTTTCATGAAGTTAGAAATAATTGTGTTTGACTGAGGTTAGCTGGTATAATAGAGATTGTGTGGGATCAGAGGAAGGATGATCAGAATTTGTGTTATGCAACTATTTTAGATGAGCTGCAAGGAGATCCCTGCTAAAGATTTCCTACTCTGTGTTTTCCACAAATAGGTGACATACCCAGTTTGGAAATAAATACTTTGGTGATTTATTTTATTTTATTTCAATTTTGAGACAGAGTCTTGCTCTGTTGCAGGGACTGGAATGCAGTGCTGTGATCTTGGCTTACTGCAACCTCCGCCTCCCAGGTTCAAGCGATTCTCCTGTCTCAGCCTCCCAAACAGCTGGGATTACAGGCATGCACAACCATGCCTGGCTAATTTTTGTGTTTTTAGTAGAGAAGGGTTTTTGCCACGTTGGCCAGGCTGGTCTTGAACTCCTAACCTCCAGTGATTTACCCGCCTCAGTGTCCCAGAGTGCTGGGACTACAGATGTGAGCCACCATGTGGTAATTTTAATTTTCAGAATTTCTCAACACTAAGAGTGGTTCTGGGTTGTGTGAGTAGAGTCTATTTTAGTTGAAAGTGGGATGATTCTGCTGTTTCATTCTAACTGTAAGTGGAAAGGAGGGGAGGGGACGGGGCTGGTGGTGAATTGAGAGTTGAGGGGTGCTGTAGCAGAGTCAATGAGTTGAGAGATGTTGGTCGTGTAGGGTAAGGGGTTTTATTTGTAAGCAACAGAAATTGGCTGTTTTAAGGAAAAGTGAAAAATTTCAGAATCTAATTAAAAGCTGAAGAATTCAGTTTCAGAAAGGACAAAGTCAAGAGCATTTTCAGGGATCTAGGTAGCAGGAACTAATAAATAGTTTTCTCAGGCTGCCACTGTAAGAATAAATGAATTCCAGCTGCTTCAGTTTTTTATTTTATTATTTAAAAAAAATCACTGCTGAATACCATAGTCTTCGGAGAGTGCATCCAAGTACCAATGCCAGTTGATGACAGATGAGATGGGGAAGGCTAGTGTGAGGGAAAAGAGGAGCAGGTTTTGGGGGAAATACTAGTTTTGGATGTCAGTGGAAGAGATTCAAATATTCAAATTGAGATATCGGGTAGGTAGTTGGATATATGAGTCTGGAGGTAGAGAGAGAGAGATTTTAGATAGGTGGATTTAAAGTAATGGGATTAGATGTGATTACTAAAGAAGTGGGGCTTTCCAACCCAAAGAGGATGGAGAAAGAACTGGCAAAGGAGACTGAGAAGGTTGATTAAGAAATTCTGCTCTGGCCGGGCGCAGTGGCTCACGCTTGTAATCCCAGCACTTTGGGAGGCCGAGGCGGGTGGATCACGAGGTCAAGAGATCGAGACCATCCTGGTCAACATGGTGGAACCCCGTCTCTACTAAAAATACAAAAATTAGCTGGGCATGGTGGCACGTGCCTGTAGTCCCAGCTGCTTGGGAGGCTGGGGCAGGAGAATTGCTTGAACCCAGGAGGCGGAGGTTGCGGTGAGCCGAGATCACGCCATTGCACTCCAGCCTGGGTAACAAGAGCGAAACTCCGTCCC
>PVKV010028388.1:0-25065 GCA_004027835.1 Alouatta palliata | reverse complement strand
TGCTAAGTTTTTTTGATATACTGTCTCATTTATCCTCAAAACAACCCTCGGAGGCTTTTTTTTTTTTTTTTTTGAGATGAAGTCTTGCTCTGTCACCAGGACTGGAGTGCAGTGGCGCAGTCTTGGCTTACTGCAACCACTACCTCCTGGGTTCAAGCGATTCTCCTGCCTCAGCCTCTGGAGTAGCTGGGACTACAGGCGCCTGCCACCATGCCCAGCTAATTTTTGTATTTGTAGAAGAGACAGGGTTTCACCATGTTGGCCAGAATGGTCTCCATCTCTTGACCTCGTGATCCACCCGCCTCAGCCTCCCAAAGTGCTGGGATTACAGGCGTGAGCCACCGCGCCCGGCCCTCGGTGGCTTTAAATTATTATCCCTGTCTATGGCCATACCACCTGGAACATGCCTGACCTTGTCTAATTATTATACCCACTTCACAAGTGAGAAAGGGATTTGGAAAACTCTTCCCTTCACTTCCCTTCCCCCTGCTTTTCCAGTCCCTATACATCCTTCAAAGCAAGTCTTGCCTAGAATCCTCCTGCCCTAGAATCTGCCCATGTCCTCCTGCCTGAGCCATTGCCCATCCTCCTCAAGGTCCTGCAGCTGTAACACACCCCAGTGCTGCAGGAGACACTCACTTAAGTCTCTTTTTTTCACTGAGGTGTAGATATCGCAAGAGTTACAATCTGTCTGGCTCATTCCTCCTCTCATTCTTGGAATGAACAAATAAAAGCCATACTATCTTATTCTTTTCCAACTCCTGACTGGTATGCAGGCAGTACATATTCAACAGACGTATGCTGAACTGAATCAAAGCCTCTATTAGTGCAACTGGTAAGAAAACCCCTTTGCACTTGAAATATACCTGCTAACATAGGCTACCAGATTAACTAGTGATGAAAAAGTAGGCACCCCAAGGGTGCCATGGTGTTGCACATTGGGTACTGTTACGGTCTGCACTATGCTCTTCCCTCAATCCACAAAATGTATATGTTGATGACCTAACCCCCAGTACCTCAGAATGCAACTGCATTAAGATATAGGGCCTTTAAAGAGGTGATTATGTTAAAATAAGACCCTTAGGGTGGGCCCTAACCCAATCTGACTGGAGTCCTTATAAGAGAAGATTTGAACACAAAAAGAGACATCAGGGATGTGTGCACAGAAGAGAGACCACGTGGGGATATAGCCAGAAGGTGGCCATCTGCTAGCCACAGAGAGGGACCTTAAGCAAAATCAGCCTTACTGACACCTTGCTCTGGGACTTCCCAGCCTCCAGAACTGTAAGAAAATCAATTTCTGTTGTTTAAGCCACCCAGCCTGTGGGATTCTGTTACAGGTCTCTTGAAGCAGACTTTGAAGAGGAAATCAGCCTGCAGGAAATGTACTGGGATGCTCTCAGGAGCAAGATGTGCAAAGAAGTGAGGCAGCAGGACAGGCCAGAAAGAGAAGTCACAACAAAGGCCTCAGGCAACCCCACAGGGTGCCCTGCAAGTTGGCTAAATGAGGGCAACAGGGTAGGGCCTTTCATCTCCTCTCACAGATGTCATAACTTGTGGCTGTCCCAGGGAAAATAGTGTGGCTTTGAAAAAGGCATCTCTCCTCAGCAGTGGGCAATTGCCGAGAACTGTCAATTGCCAACACTCCTAGTAGCTGGGGGTGAGGGCTGTGGTCCTGCAGAGGGATCTGGGTGGCAATATCCACTACAGTGATGTTCAAGAGTATATGCACATGTGTATGGCTGGAATGTTTGTGGAGAACTTCCTGGAGAAGGGAGGATGTAAACTGGGATTTAATTTTTTTTTTTTTTTTTTTGAGACAGAGTCTCACTCTGTCACCCAGGCTGGAGTGCAGTCGCATGATCTTGGCTCACTATAACCTCCACCTCTCAGGTTTAAGTTATCCTCCTGCCTCAGCCTCCCGAGAAGCTGGCACTACAGTCACGTGCCACCACACCCAGCTAATTTTTTTGTATTTTAAGTAGAGATGGGGTTTCACTATGTTGGCCAGGATGATCTTGATCTTTTGACCGCATGATCCCCCTGCCTCAGCCTCCCAAAGTGCTGGGATTTCAGATGTGAGCCACCATGCCTGGCCAGGATTTAATTTCTAAAAAAAATAGAGACAGAGTGTCACTTTGCCACCCAGGCTGGAGGGCAGTGGCACAGTCAGAGCTCACTGCAGCCTCAACTCCTGGACTCAAGTGATCCTGCCACCTCAGCCTCCTGAGTAGCTGAATTACAGGCATGTGCCACCATGCCTGGCTTATTTTTCAAAATGTTTTGTAGAGATAGGGTCTCGCTATGTCACCCAGGCTGGCCTCACACTCCTGGCCTCAAGCAATCCTCCTGCCTTGGCCTCCCAAAGTGCTGGGATTATAGGCAGGAGCCTTACCTAGTCTGGGATTTAAAATTATGAGTACAATTTAGATGGCAAATGTGAGCACTGCAGGTCAGGGTTGAGGGTGAGTACTCTTTCTCTGGAGTGCTGCTTATTTCTGCAGGGTGAGGGACAGTCCCTGTACTCAAGTTCTGAGAAAGGCCTCATGCATTTGATTTTCTAATCTATTATTTATTATTGGTTGTTGTTGTTGCTTTTTGTTGCTAATACTAACACATCTACATTACAGAAAAAAAGGGAAAACATGGCAAATGCCTAAGTGCCTGTAAATCTTATCAGTACCTTGGTATAGGGCTATCTTTTACACCTGGTGTCAGCCCTGCTTTCTATAGTGTCTTCTATATCCTATGTACTTGGGCCTGGCATCACTCATAAGCAGGGGCTGCCTGGCTGATTCTCACCACATAAATAAATCAAGCTGAGCAGGAATTCAGACATCAGCAAATCCACTGCCACAGACGAGGTACTCTAGCATGAGAGGCGCTAGTATAACACTCGAGCTGAGGACTAAAAACTTTGGGTTCAAGTCCCAACTCTATCACTTACTAGCTTTGGGGCCTCAGCCAGATTATTTGGCTTTCCTGAGCCCAGTTTTCCTACCAGCAAAACAGAGATAACAATTGTGAGTATTAAGTAAGATGATGCATGGCCGGGCACCGGGCACAGGTAAGCCCTCGAGAATGGCAACTTTAAAAATCAAACCAAGCAAAAGAACGAAACAAGCAATCCGACCACAAGCCAACAGCTCAGCGAGATGAAGTGACTGGTGCTGTTCAAATGCCTCCCACTAGGGTCTGAGGTCCTCCTGGGCTCCTCCCATGACAGCACACTGCCTCATATGGCCCATCCTGAAAAGTAGGCGGCTGGATGAAGGGAGACGGATTTCAAGATGCAACCACCAACTCCTTGGGAGGGAGTAAAGGAAGGAAAAGACAAAGCCTGTCCCTGGGCCCTGGCTGCAGGACAAACACAAGTGACCCTTGGGATGGGGTAGCAGCTGGCCTGGGAGATCCAGCTCTCCCAGGCCAGCTGCTAGAGCCAATGACTGTCATACTGATCACCACATTTCATAGGCTCTAAGACAAAATCGAACGAAGATGCACCACTATTTTATGTACTACTAGGAAAGAAAAAAATGCCACCACACCCCAGTACAGCTCCAAGATGTTGTCCATTGTAAAATGCATTCTGATTTCAGAGACATTAAATGGTGGGGGCAGGGAGATGTGCATTGTAGAATGGATAAAATACAGGGCCTTCCCAGCATTCCTCTGCTGGCATTTTCTCAAGAGGCCCGAGGAAACCTGCTGGTCCCCAGGCTTTCCTGCTGTAGCTCCAGCCCATCCCTGCCTTTTGTCCTCTGCCTCTGGGCTGCACAGGTTGTTGGGTTCCAAGGGGCATATCCCATGAGAATACACAAGTGAAGAGCTTCTCCATCCTGGCTGGAGCTCATGTTCATGGTAGGGGAGTGAAGAAAGGTTCCCAGTGCTGCTCCAGGTATGCTGGGCTGGTTATTGTGCCAAAGAACCCAGGTGAGTTCTTTGTCCACTCTGGAACTTGTGGAGAGAAAATGTAAAGCCACATAGCACATGGCATGCTGTATTTGCCATGATGGTCCCAATTTCTTGTTCTTTAAAAAAAAAAAAAAAAAAAAAAAAAGAGAGAGATTGGCTAAATATATAACCCAAGGTGTGTTATTCTTACATGTGAAATTTTTTTCAGACCAAGAAAGTCATACATTATATTTAAAAATCTGTTGTCAAAACAAGCATTTTGATTCAGGGTTATGAAAAGATGATCAACTTGCTTACCACCCTCCAAATGTCATCTTGATCTTTCTCCCAGGTGGCCCCTGTGGCATGCATACAAGCTTACAAAAGCCCAAATCACAGTCCCCAATCGACAAGAACTTAGTGAACACCAAATACATGAATGGCACTGTTATTTCCCAGCTCTTACAGGTTGAGCCACTTGACTGTCTCCTGGGTGGAGGATGAATGATCTAACCCTGCAGATGCCAGGTCTCACTCAAGGGGTGGCTGCCTCTCCCCTAAGAAACCTTTCTGTGCAAGAAAGTGGGGGCAATTGCTGCTCCTCATCCCACCCTCACCAGGCAGATGCTTGCAGACAAGGTTCCGTGGGTCCTCTGGGGCCTCCTAGGTTTTTCTTTCTCAGCTGTCCGGGTGGAAGTCAGAAGTAAGATAAGACTGCATTTGTGTGGTGGCCTGCAAGCTTCCAGTCATCAAAGAGCCAAAGATCATCTGCTCCTCCTCTGTCTCCAGGACTCATTGCTCTGCCCTAACTCAGAAGTGCAAAGATCTACAGAAATATCTTTCAAGAAGCATCCATTCTAGTGCTCAGTACCTCTACCTATCAGTTAGGCTAGATGTTAGTTCTCTCTAACATCTAGCCTAACTCCAGCCTCCTATAATGGTGGCTCTCTTCAGCAGCTTCAGAGCAGAATGTCCCAACAAGATGTCTAGAACACATCAAGGTGCATAGAAACACCAGGTCAAGTGTATTGTAGAGCCAGGTGTTTCCAACCTCCGCAGCCTCTGCCATTCACCCTATGTGCCTTACGAAGGCTACTATTTTCTGTGCGTGCCCTAATTTGGAAATTAGCTAGCTCTCAAGTTGGGAAGTGCTAGAAAAGCCCAGATACCCGGGGCTAAGCTGGCCCACCCAGGCTGCCCCAGGCAGGCCACCCACTTCACTGCCCCCGCCCCCCGAAGAAGAGGAAGGGACAATGAGTGGGCAGGCCTTCTGGGGTGTAGATGTGGTATGGAGAGGGATGCTTTCGCAGTCACGCCCAGAAACTGGCAAGTGCCCCAACCTATACACAGAAACAGCTGCTTTCAAGTGTGTTGGAGGATCCTTGTTTAAGGCTCAACAATTCGAGGCTGACACTCAAACCTGACATTTTCTCTCAGCACTCTTGGAGTTCTTAGAAGTTACAGCCACCCTTAGTCCCCAGGCTGATGGAGTGAGATGAAAAGGGTCAATCTGGCTGGACGTGGCGGCTCATGCCTGTAATCCCAGCACTTTGGGAGGCCGAGGCAGACAAATCAGGAGGTCAAGAGATTAAGACCATCCTGGCCAATATGGTGAAACCCCGTCTCTACTAAAAATACAAGAAAATTAGCTGGCCGTGGTGGCATACACCTGTAGTCCCAGCTACTTGGGAAGCAGGAGGATTACTTGAACCTGGGAGGCAAAGATTGCAGTGAGCTGAGGCAGCGCCACTGCACTCCAGCCTGGAGACACAGCAAGACTCTGTCTCAAAAAAAAAGAAAAAAAGTTGATCTGTTAGGACAGCTTGTGACCCGGGAAGAAAGCTGGCAAGTCCAGGGAGAACAGGGAGGATTTTCTGATTCCCTCTTCCTCTCTCTCCCTCCCTCTCCCCCACCACACCTCATTTCTGTTTCATCTGGGGGCACAGAGCTGGAAAGGTAGGGGACAGAAGCCCCGGATGCAGCATAAACCCCAGCAACGTGTTTCCTGTGCTTCAGCCTCAGCTTAAAAGTCTTGGTGCTGCCTTCCCTGAAAGTTTGTCACTTGGAGGAATCAGATTGTCTAATTAAAATTTAACAATTCCTTATCAGGCTTGATGGCAGGTGAGACACTGCTATCTTAAACACATCATTTTTTCCTCTTTTCTGAAATTTGAAGCATTTCAATGAAAAAGTAGAGGAGGAGAAGAAAGCATTTTGCATTTGCATCTCAAAAGCAGCCTACCAGAGTGACTTGAGTTGGATAGGAATTGGGAGTGAGTGGGTAAGAGGCTCCTTTCCTGGACCTTGGTGACGTATGCCACCTGCCTCTGCCCCTGCTCCTCCAGGTGAAGGCCAGACCGTGACTTGAGGTTGGGCCTTCTTTTAGCATCTCTTACAACTTCAAAAAGGCAGAGTGGAATGGAAGAGGAAGGAAAGGAGGTGCACCCATTTCTTCCTACACCCAAGAGAAAAGGAGAGAGTTACTGAATAATATCCTCACGTACTCTGACCTAGGAGGCAACCTCAGCAGAGGGCAGAGGAAACGGAGATCTCATTCCCAAAGCCCTAGGCCAGGTGGCTGCAGATCTTGGGCTGCAGAGGGTGGGAGTGGGTAGACGGACATGCACAGTCGCTGACTGGGAGTGCTGGGGCTGGGGTGTGGAGGGTCTGTGGGGAGGAGGAAAAGGAACAGGGGGAGAAATGGAGAGGACTGTGGG
Organism: Alouatta palliata; assembly: GCA_004027835.1. Classification (NCBI taxonomy): domain Eukaryota; kingdom Metazoa; phylum Chordata; class Mammalia; order Primates; family Atelidae; genus Alouatta; species Alouatta palliata. The sequence goes on along the minus strand of PVKV010028388.1, from coordinate 18,454 downwards.
GACAAAGAGGAGCCTGGAGCAATGAAGGATGGCAACCTCCTGTGTTCACTGGGAATGGCTTTTCCTGCATCCCAGGCCCAGGTGCACAGGGAGGCGGGGGGTAAGGCTGTGGGTCTGGTCCCGTGCCAGCAATCACTCCTGTGGGAAGACATGCAGATTGTTCTTTCCCAGTTAGGGGGAGAAGGTCCTCCCTCCTAGCCCCTGAAATCCCTCCCCACCCACAGCTCAGCACTGCTGTTGGGGAACAGGTCTGGACTAGAGACCCAGGCTGGGGGGATAGCTGTTAGTGGTAGACCAAGGAGTGGCCTGGACTTCCATTTGGGGGTGGCAGAGGCTGCTGCAGAAGATGTTGGGGAAGGCCACACATGAACACCCCCATTTGCCATCCCTTCTCCCCTGGCAGGGGGAGCCTCCCTGGAACCTTGAGTTCTCCAGAGGCAGCGAGGGAGCAGAGCCCAGGGCCATGTGGCAGCTCTTGGCTATGTTATCTGCAGGGAACATTGTCTGGGTTTCTTTAGACAGCATGGAACAGCCTGGATGAATCTCTCCACGGGTGCTCTCTGGCTGTGTCCGGCCCTATGCAGCAAGAGCCAGAGAGTGGGTACGGTCTCCAGGGCCTTCTGTGGCCTAGCCTGAGGTTGGCCACCCAGGTCACCTGCTCCAAGCCTCGTCCCCTGCTCCCTGGAGTTAAACCTGGCCGGCAATCCCTGGCCTTACCTGCTACCTCACAGCAAAAATAGAAGCTATCCTTGGACACTTCCTCAACTTCCTGTCACCAAATCCATAAACTTACTGGCACAGGCAACCACATGCACCCTCCTTCAGTCCCAACTCCTAACCAAGCCCCTTCTTGCCACCTGGGCTCAGCATAGTACACCCTGGCTGGCCTCCTCCTCCTTCTCATCCTTCAGGACTATCTTTCTAGACCCTTCTCCAAGGAAACCTTCCTGCCACTCCAGCTCAGAGCCCATCCGCTCACTTAATGCTTTCATAACGCATGTGCTCCTCCGTGACACCCAGCACAGGTGCAATGAAGTCAGTATTTGTCTAGTGATTTGTCTGGTGTCTGTTCTTCTTACCAGACTGTGTGCAAAGCTCACATGTGTCTTGTCTCTCCTGGCCTTCCCCCTCCCCAGCACAGGCCTGGCAATAGCACATGCTCCACACGTGTTTGAGAGACGTCCATGGAGATAGTATCTCAATCAAGTGTGAAGGGGCCCGTTCCTATGTCTTTTTCTGCCCTGCAGTCATTTCTCCTTCCAGATCCTTTGTGAGGGGAACAATACCCTCCTCTAAGCTCTCCCCTTGACCCTCTGGGTCCCAGTCACAGTGGTAGCTGGGGTTGGGGTCCATGCAGGGTATTTCCCAGGTGGGCATCACTGCAGTGCAAAGGCATTATAAGGCATTGCAGAAAGAAGAGGAGGCACACAGATGAAAGTGAGTGTGAGGATGTGGAGAGGTGCAGAGGGGTCATAGACAACACGCAGTCTGGGGAAAGAAAAGCACAGAGCTGGTGGAGATGGTTTCTGGGCTCCTGGAAGGCCTGGGGTCCCAGGGCATCAGAGTGTCCAGGTTGGCACCACCCATGGGAGGGAAGTCGCAGCAGGCCAAGGGAGCCATCTCCCCCGTCAGCACCAGCCAGACTACCAAGCATCCACAGTGAGTGAGCTGAGTGCAGCCAAGACTCAGCTGTTTATGGAGCATGAGGTTGGGGCAGGGGTGTCCCCAGGGAGAGGCTGAAGCATGCACAATTCCTTGCCCAGCTATGGAAAGGGCCCTCGGGTGAGGCTCTGTCTAGGAGCAGAGGAGACCACAGCTGAGCATGACCAGGGCCTCCTCTCCTCCAGGGCTCTCATCTCAGGCAACCCCACTCTCTGCTTCTTCCCAAGGTGGCCAGGTGGCCCTGGGTCTGCCTAGGTTTCCCCAGCAGTGTGGAGTCTCTGAGAGGCCCGAGCAGCAGCAGAATTCGAGTCTTCCCAGCCTCATTGCAGGCCTCCAGGGTCTGCAGTAAGGTGAGGCAGGGTCTGGGAGATGGAGTGAATGCAAGAAGGGGTGTCTGCCTGACAACCCCATCCCTGCAGATTTTGATGGCTCCGTAAAAATGTCTCCTCACAAACTGTCAAAGTGTCACAAATTAATTAACTGTTAGCTGGAGTGACTCAGTGTGGGGAGAGGGTTGGGGAGAATGGCTGAGTGATGCTGAGCAGGGTGGTGGTGGTGCTGTTCTCTGCGTGTGCTGCCTTTTGATTAAAAATCCTCACTGCTCCAACACTGTGCGAGGGAAGAGGCAGATCGCTGGGGCAGCTCACGTGCGTGGCAGAAGACTGGAGAGTGGGAAGCAGGTGGAGGGGTGGGGCCCGGGGTCCCCTCCCTGTGAAGGGAACACAGTGGGGAGAATGAAGCCTCTAGAAATTGCCCAGGAGATCTAAATTCAGAATGGAGCCCACAGGCTGGCACTGTATTCCTCCCTCCACCCCCTACTTTCCCTTCCTCCTCAATTTCCCCCACAAAGAAAAAAAGCTAGGAAGTTGAGCTTGGTTTGCCCCAGGTGCTGTACAGGGTCACCTGAGCCAAGGACGCACTTAGCTACCAGACTCCAGCCAGCCAGAGCCCAGAGAGGAGGAAGGACTGGGTCTCAGACCAGCCTCCTTGACCTTTACTTTAATTTCAGGAAAGAGTTGAGAAAACATGCTCTTGAAAGTCAATTGGGAGACAAATCCTGAGCCTTATTGCTCTAGAAGGAGGAAAAACAATCCTGGCTATTTGGCAGAAAATTGCTCTGCTTTATTAAAAGACATTCCTGTTCATAAAAACAGAGATAAGGCCCAGTCCAAATAATAGCGTGACCCACGATCACACTGCTGAAAACCTCCGGAAGCCCTTGTCCCCATGTTTCTCATCCTTCGGCCCTGGCAGGCTGGCACCGGGGACCTTTCTTTCCCATTTGGCAAAGGTGATGGGAGGCCCTTCTGCAATGGTGAGGGTCGGCAGGCAAGATTGGACTGTAGGACTCCCACACAAACATTGTTTTGGTGTCAAGATTTCAAAGACGACTTAAGGGTAAAACTTCACCACAGGAATGCAATCAGCAAAATCCAGACTGCAGAAAATGCAACGGGACAAACGACGCAGTTTCTTCCAAAAATAAATTGTAAAGAAAAAAAAAAAAAAGAGATGGAGTCGGGGGAGCCTCTAGAATAAAAGAAACTTAAAAGCTGTATTTACCAATTGCGATGTGTGGGCCTTATTTGGATCCTGATTCAAAGAAACCAATTTTTTACAAATCCCTGAAATTTATGGGACAATTGAAAATCTAAACAGTAGGTTTTTTATGATACTCAGAATTATTGATATTATGGCATTCTGGTGAATTTTTCAGAGTCCTTATCCTTTAGAGACATATACTGAAATAGTTACAGATGAAATTGTATGCTATCTGGGAATTATATGAAAATAACATGGGCGTAGGGGCATAGATGAAAGAAAATTGGCCATAATTTGATCGTGGTTAAAGATGGGTGACGGATATATTGAGATTCATGATGCTATTCTTTTTACTTTTTCACATGTTGGAAATTTTCTATAACAAAATGTTTTAAAACATCTAATCTGCTCCTTAACCCTCACCCTGATGCCCATCCCTAAGAAAACAGATGGATGTAAGCCAGTTTTCAAGGTATCTTTCTGATCAATTCTCTTATTATGAACACCGGCTTCCTTTTCTTCCAGTCTGGCTGCCGGACCGTCCCTCTGTTCTGATCACTCCATTGCCCTGTCCAGGACAGATGGAGCCCTGGGGACAAGCCCTGGCCACCCTGTCTATGGCCTGGGATCCTTCCTCAAGACATGACAGCTTTGGCCTAATGGGTCATGTCCTCTCTTTTACAGCAGGTGGTGACACAGCTGGAGGTTGGGGGTATGGAGGTTGGGGGGCAAAGCCCATTTTAACGACAAATAAAGCAGCTACTGAGCGCCTATTGCATGCCAGGCACTGTGTGAAGTTCAGGGCACCTACTATTTCATTTACTTTGCATAACAGCCCTTTAAGATTATGATCCCCATGCTGCAGACCAAGAAACAGGCACGGGGAGGGTAACTTGCCAAGTTCACCCCAGGCGAGTGGGTTGCGAACACCAGAGGATCCGCCTGCAGAACCCAGACTCCTCCTTAACCAGGAGTTGAGTGTGGATCTAGGGTACGAGGAAGTAAGGTTTTCAGAGTCCCGGGTCTGAGGGGCATCTACACGGTTCCTTCATGGGGATGGCCAGGGCCTCACTCCTCCAGGCTGGCAGGTGTCAGGCTGGTATCCGCAGAGGCCTCAAAGGAACTTCTCACAGCCCTATAAAGAGGGAAGTTGAGGTCCAGGCCATACTCAAGTGTCCTCAGAATTCTAAGTGCCTTAGGCAACCTCATGTTTTCCGGAAAATGACACTCCTAGCATCTCTGGGACATGCGGCTGCTCTGACAAGGGAGCTCCAAGGAGCACAGGGCATGCTGGACTCCAGGTGAGGCCGAGGAGTGTGGGCAAGAGCTGGGGTCCCTCACACTCTCTCAGCTCCCAGGGCTGCCTCTGGGTGCATCTGGCAGGCCAGGCTCCTCCCTAATGCTCCCTTTCATTCCATGGGGTGTGCGCCCACCAAGGGCAGCACTAAAGTGTGGGCACCATGCTCTGCCTGGGCTTCTGCCACCTCACTCAGAGGAGGAGCAACATGGGCACAGCAGGGAAGAGAGCAGAGAGGCAGTCTCCCCATCCTGTCAACAGACTGGAGTGCAGACAGAGTCCCCAACTGTCTCTCCCACTTGACGGAAGCAGGTCAGAAGAGCAGTCACAGTGCTGGGCACCGTCCTGAAAACAAGCTGTGTGCCCACTGCTGCTGTGTACCACCTCACATCCCGGGACCAACACTGAGGCCTTCCTAAGCAATGATGGTCGGAAGACAGAGGAGTCACGTCCTTCTGCCCCTGGAATTGAAGGAGGTGTGTCACTGCATCCTGTTTTTATTGTTATTTTTTATTCAGACAGACAATAGATAGACCTGGGTTCCAGTCCCACTTGCTAGCAGTGTGGCCTTGACAATGAAATTGTTCTGGGTCTCAGTCTTCTCATCTGTAACATGGGGGCAATAACCTCCTCCTCATGGGAGTAGTTGCAACATTGACTTAGAAAATGTGAATAGGCCAGGTGTGGTAGCTCACACCTATAATCCCAGCACTCTTTGGGAGGCCAAGGCAGGTAGATTGCCTGAGCTCAGGAGTTTGCAACCAGCCTAGGTGACACAATGAAACCCTGTCTTTACTAAAATACAAAAATAATTAGCCGGGCACGGCAGTGTGTGCCTGAGAGGCTGAGACAGGAGAATTGCTTGAACTCAGGAGGCAGAGGTTGCAGTGAGCCAAGATCATGCCACTGCACTCCAGCCTGGGTGACAGAGCGAGACTCCATCTAAAAAAAAAAAAGAAGAAAGAAAAAGAAAAGAAAAGAAAAAGTGAATAAAGGGGCCAGTAAGTGGCAGGTGCTCAATAAGTGGCAGCTAATGTCATTACAAGGATGCAACAGCTGCCGGAAAGGAGCTGAGCTGTGCAAGGATCCCAGGCAAAAGATTTAAGCTGGAATGAGGGGCCCAACGGGAGGAAACTCCTAATTTCTCTGTGGCCCCCAATTTTCTGCATGCTTCAGAGAGATTCCATCCATGCCAACCATGTAGTTCCCACTACCCACCCCTGAACTAAAAGCCTTAAAACATCAGGGCACCTGGCAGGTGACCTTGGTAAAGTCCTCCTGGGGTGTGTCATACAGATTTGCAACAACCTTAAGCCTTCCCTCTAAATCTTTGAGAAAAGAAGAAGTCCTACCTGGCCCGTAGCCTTCCTGGTAAATCTAAGGATGCAACAGCTGTGAGACATCTCTGCCCCTGAAGACAGAGGCAGGACTAGCATGAGATGTGATAGGGCTTGGCAGACTCTATCAGGTACATGCAATCATCAGCACTGTATTATTATTGTCTAACTGTGTGGATGTCTGACATGCAGAAGGAAAATCCAGTTCCCTTGGATGAGCCACTTCTCTTATTCTCGACTTAATAGTTAATGATTTAATGATGAGAGCTGTCAGACCTAATTTCAGAGAGTGATAGATGAATCAAGCAAAATGATATATTCCAAAGTGTCTTGCAAACTCTAAAGTCCTATAAAAATGTGAATGTAGTGTATTATTATCATCTCACTCAGAAGCCATGCAGTCAGTGGTATGTCTTTGCCCTGCACACATTCTTTGGTACTCACTTTGCTTTGCATTGGTCCTTTCTCTCTGATGCATTTGTGAGGCTTGATGGGCAGAGCTTATCTTAAACCTATGTGTATCCTTAGCATCTTCTAGGAAGGCTACCAGTTTGATAAGTGCTTACTGGATATTTGTATGCTGGAGGAAGCTGACGGTGATGGTGCTGCTTTGAACAGCTCTAAAACAGGGCGAGACTGCCTTCTTCATGGGGTTATCATGAAGACTGAGCAAGACACATCAAGCCACTAGCACAGTCTCCGAGTGAGAGAAGGCATTCAATTGTTCCTATTTTATTGGTAGCTAACCTGGAAAAACATAGAATGTTGAATTTTACTTCTGGAAGAAGTCTTAGAGGATATCTAATCTGATCTCTTCATTTTATAAATTAAAAAACTAAGACCAGGCCTGGGCAAAGTAGCTCACCCCTGTAATCCCAGCACTTTGAGAGGCTGAGGCAGGTGGATCACTTGAGGTCAGGGATTTGAGACCAGCCTGGCCAACATGGTGAAACCATGTCTCTACTAAAAATAGAAAAATTACCTGGGGTGGTGGTGGATGCCTGTAATCTCAGCTACTCAGGAGGCTGAGGTAGGAGAATGGCTCTTTAACTCAGAAGGCAGAGGTTGCAGTGAGCCAAGATCATGCTACTCCAATCTGAGCAACAGAGGGAGGCTCTGTCTCAAAAAAAAAAAAAAAGAAAGAAAAGAAAAAAGAAAAACAAACAACAATGACAAAAAACTAAGACCAGGAAAGTGAAATGACTCACTCAAGTTCATACAGCCAGTTGCTTTCAGAACCGGGATTGCAATTAAGGTCTCTGGACAGGTCCCCTGCTTTATCCTACATGGCTCTCTGTCTGACTCCTGGAAAGGGCTCGATCCTGGTCACTACCATCCTGGTCACTGCATGATCATCATCATCTGCATCTTCAAAGAAATGAACTTAACTAAAGGAGAATAATTCCGGAGCCTCCATGAGCGCCTCTGCTGGGTCTAACTTAACTTTATGCAACTTCCGTGTATGCTCGCCTTGCCCAGATACCTGTCCTCAGCGGAGACAGGCTCCATTGGCATTCAAGAACAAAGCATACACAGAAAGTCCCACCTAGCCAGTTCTTTTCCTGACCATAACCTTTTCTTTTAACCTTTCTTTGCAAGGGCTGTTTTCCAAGTACTCCCTATCTTTCTGTCCTCTGGATATTGTAAAGGCATGCACCACAGGAATGTGCTCACAGATGATTCCCCGGAAACTTTCAGGGAGAAGCTCAGCACCACAGGTCCTGTTAGGTTTCTCTGCAAAATACCACTTCCTAAAACTATTTCTTTGGGAGGTGTTCTGTCGCATTCTGCCCCTGGAGCCTGGGAAAAGGGCTGTGCCTTTGGATGTTTTGCTCAGCAGCCTGACATGGGCCATGATGAGGATAATGGCAGAGGCAAATAATGCAAATCCCAAGTGCTTCGTTAGATATGAAGATGAAAGGGCATTCCCAGGCAGGAGAGCCACTCAGCCACAGAGGATGATGGGATGCAACCAGGGACCCTGCTCACACCAGGACCTCTTTGGATAACAGATCGGGACATTTTACTTCAGAGATCCACTTATGAGGGGGCAGAAGGAAGAGAAATGGAGAAGGCACCCCATCGGGAACACCCCAGACTAGAACCACCACGCTGATTTCTGATCCTGAGAATTTCGGAGGCAGAATATATACATTTCGGTCTTGGAGCTCCTGGGACACAGATGAGCTAAGTTTTCTGAGCCTGTCACGGCAAACAACATAATGTTGCTAATGAAACTTCCCGTGCGCCCACCCAATTTGATAAATCAGCCTTTTGATGCACTAAGTGAAGATGAATTAGCAGTAATGAGGCTGTAACAGCTCCCTGAGGCACAGGCTGATGGAGAGAGCTTTGATGGCTGTGGCAAGAAGGAGGAGAAGCTCTTCTCGGGGATCAGTTCAAGCTGCCTAGTTTGTGCAAATAACCCCCCGATGGATGCCGAGGTCATCTGAGTACCAGATGTTTGCTGTCTTCCTACGATGAGCCACAGGCCATAAGCCCCAACTTATGGGCAGACCACAACATGGAATCAATCCATTCTGTTATGTGGGAAATGGAGGCTGGCAATGGCAGCTTGCTAAAACCTTTTCCCTTTGCAAGGCTACCTACCACACAGCTAGTCTCCAACAGCCCAGCCACGGAGACTCAGTACTGGCTAGCTAACCCCTTTCGTGCCCAGGGACTGCAAACTGTAGCCTATGGCCCACACGTAGCTTGTATATAGGATTTGTTGGGCTCATGTAGCATTGTCAAAAAATTGGAATTTATTGCCAATATTTACAACTGGACATTTCACGTTAACATACAGATCTCTAGCTTCTTTTACAAGAAGAATCATAAAATCTTGGAAATACTGTGTCAGCATTCTTACATGGAAACAACAAGCTGGGGTCAAGTCCAGATAGTCCCCTCTACTCAAGGCACACACTGATTGAAGAAGGCAGAGCAGAGCCCAGCTCATGGGGAACAGGCTGTCTCCACACTCCAAGGATGGAAAAAGAAGCCACACCTCTACCCATGCTCCCCACATCCCCCTCATATTCTCCCCAGTTGCCCTTGTTTGGAAGTGGCAAGACCCCAAAGCTTTGGCAGAAACCAAGGCAGAAGTCCCTCCCTCCAGTCACTATGTCCAGCTCCACACATGCTCTCAGGTTTACCGCAATCCCCAGCCAGCCTTACAGCCTTGCGCCCAGCTGGTTTCATTCAGTTTGCATTCACTACCAGGTCTCAGAATGTATCTAGGTTTATGCCCCCTGTTTTATAATAGTAGCAGGGGTAACTGAATTGCTGTCATGTTACCGAGCTACAAAAGCTGTGTCTGAATGATGCTCTCAGGTCCTCTCACTAATCCTCCCCATAAAGGGGTGACAGCAGGAGGAGGAGGAGCACTCTTGAGGCCGAGGAGGCTTGAGGCAACACTGGTGACTTTTGAGCAAGTATTGATTTTTTAGACCTCCTCAGCCCTGCCTGGAGGTTTCAGCCCTGTCTCTGGAGGCCCCTGTTTCTGAAGCACAGGCTCCTTCAGGCTCCTTTCCTTCCCGGGACACGGTAAACACTAATCTCGCTTCCTAAAGGTTGCATTTGCTTTAGACTGTCTGCGATTAATCATCTAATTACATTTGCAGCCCAAGAAGTGCTAATCTCTTCAGCAATTGGGGTGTGTGCCACAGATTGAAACAAAACATTCCATCTTCCTGGCATGAGACAAATCAAGGTCTGGAGTCTACCGCATGCATGAACTTGATAGGCAGGGCTGCTGGCGACCTGGGAGAGGGGCCTGCCTATTATCTTTGTGCCTTTCTTCCTCTGTGCAGTGCTGGGCTCACTGAGGGAATGCTGGTTCTATCCTCCTCTTTTCTTATCTATAAGTCTAACAAATATGCTAGAGTTTGCATGATGGGAGAGGGGAGGATTCTGGTCCCCTTCAGGACCAATGCTGATGACAGTGAACAAGTGGACCCAGCTGCTGCTGGTCCCCTCAACTCCTATTTCAGAAAACACCAGCATCTCTGTTAATAGGCTTATTTGTATGCTTGGGTTGTTTGAGAATATGAGCCTCAGTGGCCTCAGCCTCTTGCAAATTTCTTTCTCACCGTGGTCTCTGTTGCTCATCTGAGGCCACCTCCTCCAAGAAGCCTTCTGTGATGTCTTTTTGGGAAAATTATTTATTCCCCTTCAGTTTCATAGTACACTATTGGTTCTTCTTGGCACTTGTGGTACGAAAATCTGCAAGTCTGTCTCTTTCCTATCCTGTGTTCTTTAAGAGCAAGGCTTGTATCTTATTCATCTTTTGCCCCTGGAGTATCCAGTGCATGTTAGCACAGAGTGGCGCGCAGCAGGGACAACTAAATTGAGATGAAATATACACATTAGAAACTCTCCAGTGACCCCCAAGTTATGGGCACACTGGATTAACCATCGCTCTCCAATCACTGTTTTGGGAAAGGGTGCCAACAGATGCGAACGAGACACAGTATGTTCCCTGCCAGGACGCTGTGCTCTGTCTGTTCTAGTACATGAGGGGAGCTGTCGGCTCACCAGGCAGTTAGTCCGCTCCCAAACCTGTGTACACCAGTTGTTCTTGAAATTGTCATTAGCGTAACTCACTATTTCATAAACAATGAAATACGGATACCAAGTCAAAATACTGACCCATGAAAACTAAGTGGAATGCATTGGGAAAAACTTTGATAAAGAAAAATTGCCAAAAACAGAAAAAAAAAAACACAAAAAACTAGCTATCTAATATGTGAATGAAATAACTGAAAATTCTTAAAATCTAAGAGTCTACACTATATCATTTTGTAAGTTTAAGTCTTTGCTTAAAAAAAAATAAAACTTAAAAAAACTGGAAGTTGTAAGCAAAGTATTATGGATACACTTAAGCACATTGGCTGAGGCAAGACTCCAGTCAATGAATTTGTTTTCATTTTTCTTTGTCGCTCTATGGCCCAGGCTGGAGTGCAGTGGTACGATTTCGGCTCACTGCAATCTCCACCTCCCGGGCTCAAGCAATTCTGCTGCCTCATGTTCCAGAGCAGCTGAGATTACAGGCATGCACTACCACACTGGCTAATTTTTATGTTTTTTGGTAGAGACAGGGCTTCACCATGTTGGCCAGGCTGGTCTCGAACTCCTGACCTCCAGTGATCTGCGTGCCTCAACCTCCCAAAGTGCTGGGATTACAGGCGTGAGTCACTGTGCCTGGCCGGTGAATTTGTACCCAAAATTGACCCAGGATATGAACAGAATGTTTGGTAAATGAACGTACATGAATGCTCCAAGGTAAAATGAAATGATTGAAGTATCATTTTTTTAAATGAATTCCCTGTTGAAGGAACTTTTTAAATTAGTCGATCCACCATACTGAATAAGTGGGCTTCCACTGTACTGACTGGTCAGCATATCAGCTTTTGCTGTCTATGTTCAGTCTCTAATAGGGCTGTACGTGTTTTGAGGAAATGACATGCCTTATACCTCCACAGCCTGAATGACTGTCCTTTACACTCCATGGACCATCTATAAATGGTGGCTGATGATGATGCTGATTGCTCCTTTATTCACCATACATTTGCTAAGCCCCTATTATATGAAGTACTGATTAGGGACTGGAGGTACAATGTTGAACAAGAGAGGCAAGCTCCATTGTCCTCACGGAGGCCACCATCTGGATAGAGGTACTAGCTCGACAGCTGGGGCTTTGATGTGAGCATGAGCCGGACGCGGTGAGCAGGAAAAAGTATGCACGTTTTGCAGAGGGGGTAATGTAGCTAATGTCACACACTAAACAGATGAACTTCCTGCCACTTTGGTAGCAGTGGGATCTTTCACTGCACAGGACAGATTTTTGGCAGAAGCAAAGGCTCTGGGAGTCCAGCAAAACTAAGAAAGTGGAAAAACATTAAAGCAAGACTGAAAAACTCAGTGCTGCACATTGCATCACAAGTGTGAAAATAGTTCCACATTCTGAAAATACCTGACCAGTACTCTTCAAAAATCTCAAGGTCATGAAAGACAGGGAAAGACGGAGGAGCTGTCACAGATTGCGGGAGACTCAGATGTGACAGCTAAACCATGTGAGATCCTGGATTCGATCCTCGATTCAATCCTGGGCCAGGAAAAGGACGTTAGTGGAAAAACTGGCAAATGCAAATAAAATCTGTCATTTAGTTAATAATATTGAGTCAATGTTATTTTCTTAATTTTGATTTGGTTATATAAAATGTTATATTAGGGGAAGCTGAGTGGAGGGTATACGGGAACTCTCTGCACTACTTTTGCTCTCTTCTGCAAGTCTAAAATTATCTCAAATGAAAAATAGGCATTCACACAGTCACCTCCGATACCCAGGTATCTGTGTTAAGGGGCTGTCCAGGCCTTCCTGAGGCATCGTATCCGCCTCCCACCTGCAGGCAAGGATGCAGGAACTTTTTCCAGGCAAAGGAGAGGGTCCCCTTCTCCTTCATCCTTGGATGGAGCAAATGTCAAGTATCTATCCCATATGGTGCTAGCTGCAGATGTAAGAGGCAGGAGGCAGAGAAGCAGAAAAGGAGGGAGAGGGGAATTAATACCTGTCAACGGATCCATTTTTCATAGCCGTCATTTTAAGCACCTACTGTGTCCCAGGCACAGCAACACTCCTTATACACGTGCTCTCCATGAGTCCTCATCATGTCTCCATTTTTCAGGAGACTCAGGCTCAGAGAACTTCAAAAATTTATCCACAGTCCTGAGTGCGGGGTGGCAGAGACAGGACTCTAACAAGCTCAGCCTGTCTCCAGAGCCAGTGCTGGCTACAGAGATGCTGGGAGTAGCCTGGCCTTGGAGTCACTTTCTAGCCACAGTTCTGGAGCATTTCCAGGGGCCTGGGTCTGTGAGTTCCCTGTTACCCTGGTCTAGGAAGTTTTTCTCTGTGTCTGACCTGCAATTGTCCCCTTGCTTCCTGCCAGGCTTCAGTGGCATGTCTCATTCCTCCTGGGACACATGAACTCCACTTCATGCACAGAGAGGGGCTTCAGCTTCCTCTTCCCACCTGCCCCTTTCCAGAAGCCCTCACGACAGATCTGATGCAGTCAGCCCCACCTCCATGGATCCCACCCTGGTTCCTGAGGCACCCTCTTCATCCAAGCTCCTTAGAGTCACATCTGCTGAAAAGACCAGTTTCTTTCCCTGGGCACTGAAAGTCAGACACAGGGTTGCTGCCAGAACTGGAGAAAACACAGCAGCCATAGTAACAGTAGCTCCTGTTCATTGGCTCTTTGCAGTGTAGTGGACACTGTTTTGCACACTGTATACACCTTTGTTCTAATTCTGAAAGCAACCTTAAAAGATAAACTTTGCTAACCCTTTTATCACAGATAATACCAGTGAGGCCAAGGGAGTTTCTTTAATAACCTACATCAGCTAGTAAGTGGCAGGGGAGGATGGAAGACTGGGTTTGTCTAATTGCAAAATCCCTATTTCCACTGTGGTAATAAGGACCCCCTACTAACATACCGCAAATGAAAGACAGGATCTTTGGAAATAGTTTGCCCATATTACCGCTAAGCCTCATAACAACCCTGTAAAGTCAATCCCATGTCCCCATTTTACAATACACATTGATGCAAAGTAGTCATGAAAATGAGAAACGGAGAGAAGCCCTGTAAGAGCACCATTTAGGAACTCAGTGTTCGTGGCGAGTGAGGATGATGCCATCACCGAAGGTAAGGCATATTCCCTGTGTTTCCAAAGCTGGGGTCTTCAAGGAACCATCCATGCCATTGCCAGAGGAGCTGATGGCTGCTATGACAGAATTCTTAACTGGCCACTGCGGGCTTTATCTGCAGTCTTGACTTCTAAGCAAATACTCCCACCGGACAAGAAGAGGGCTGCACAAATGCTGAGCAACCATGGATGTGTGTAGATGCCCTCAGGGAACTTGCGATCCTCTACCATATCACAGCCCTCGGAAGTCCAAACCTGCCTCACTTCTGCTCCAGCCTCCAAAGATAGCAGCCTCACCCCTCCCCAGGCCTGGGGTGAAGTCGGGAGGCCTGCTGGGCTGCACGGCCACCCTCTGTTCCGTTGTGCCCGTGCCTGTCCTGCTGCTGCTGCACTGGAATTGCTCAGGCTCCATGATGTTGTTTTTTTAATCATAAAATCCTCTCCCCACCCCTGCACCTTTCCTGGGTGAGCTCTCTCGGGTTTTTAATTGAATTTGCAGTTTCTGGCACATCCCTGTTGCACAGAATGCTTGGTATGGGTGGATGGAAATGGCTGTGAGAACCAAGACAAGGAAATTTTGACATGATTCAAGGCTTCCATATCTCACACTGGAAAAAAAAAGGAGAGAGAGAGAAAGAAAGAAAAGAAGGTGCTACTTGTTCCAGCACCTGCGGCAGATATGAGCCAGCCAGCAAATTCACTACTCACCTTGTATATGAACGAACAAACACACACGGGTTTGGTGGGCAACAGAGAAGGCAGGCGGAGCTCTGGGGTGTCAGTGGTCCATGAGGCAAGACAGACAGACAAGGGTCACGGTGTGCAGGGACAGAATTCTGACCCACAGTCAGCATTGGCTTCTGGCCCCTGCTCTGCCTCACATTTCCAACCATGTGACCTCGAGCAAGTGGCTTCCCTTTTCTGGCCCTGGGTGTCCGTTTCTAACAAACATGTGTAGCCACACCAGAAGATATACAAGGCTTCCTCCCACCAGTCCTAAGATTCTAATCTGCCATGATGCAATCTCCAGTCCTGTCCAAGTTGAGGGGCCAATAGCCAAAGGAGGGAGCTCAGGGTGCCCAGGCCCTTCCTGCTTGTCAGTCTGGGGCAACTGTCTACTGTGGTTAAAGCAGGTGTCTGCAGCCATGATAGAGGTAAGATCCCACAAACGGATCCTAAGGTGGCTCTAGAGATGGGTCTGGCAGCAGAGAACGTAATCAGAGGACCTTTAGGCTAGGAAGTCATCATCACTCTGTGAGATGGAACCAAGAAACAGGGAGTCAGTGAGTCACCAGAGATAATAAGCTCCAAGTCAGGATGATGCAGGAGTCTAATGACACTCTTTTCCTGTCCTGATGAGATCTCTAGTCCAAGGCCAGTAGAGCTCCCAAGCCCAGAGGATAGCCCAGAGCAATGGGTAAGGGGCTCTGGCTTCAACCTGGGTAGCCGCTCCTTGGAAGGAACCAGCAGGCAACTGGGATTCCAGCACCCCAGCCCAGCCCAGTGCACAGTGGCTGAAAACCACGCCCCAAGCTCCGGGGGAACTCCCTGGCTATTCTTGGAAATGCAGACACTCCTGGCTCCCTGTCAGAGCTGCTCCCCGCTCTAAAAAGCCCAGGAGTCACTGCCACAATATTTTTCCTTCTGAAGGAGGTGGCATCTCAGTAATTGCAACGTGGTGCTCCCTTGACAGCAGCATTAATCACCTGTCTCCATCTCAGCCCCAGCCACGAGAGAGAAATAGGAGAAAGACAGAGCCAGAGAGCCTGGTGTTGCTCACTGTCCTCATCCTAGGGCATGGGTACAGCAGTCTGTTCTGTCTGTTCCTCAGGCTCATTGTCACTTCCCAGAGGGGCCTGCGCTGAGGCCTCATTCAGGTTCCCTAGAGTGGGAAGGATTGATAAGGAGCCAGGTAGCTCTCCCTGACCACCTCTACAGGAGCGGCGTCACACTGGGCCTGCACAGAGGAGACCAGGCCCACAGGCCCAGGCAGGATAGAGGAGATGGGAGGGGTCAGCAGGGGACCAAATTCAAGAGCCTCTTCCTACCCCTACCTTTAGCCTCCCTTCCTGACCGTTCCACACATGCCCACCAAGTTCACCTCCAAAGCCATGGTTTCAAGCTCATGTCACCGCCTTGCTCAAAATATCTTCTATGACTTCCCTGAAGGGAAAAGTCCAGATTCTTAGCTCTGTGCCTTTGATCTTCCCACATTACCTACTGGCCCCTCCTGTGGATAGGCTAGACTACAGCTGGAGTTGATCTAGTCTGTGACTTTCATTCCCCCTTGCTTTGCCTCATCCTCCTTTGAATGCTGACATTTCTCCACCTGCTTCCCCATTCCCAGCTGTCTAAATCCTGCCGATTCTTCAAAGGGTAAAGCTCACCTCCTAAAGGAGCCTTCCTGGAACCCTCTGAGCTCATCAAGACCTCTTCCTGCTATGCTCCCACAGAGTCTAACATGGGAGCCTCTGCCAAGGTGACATTGTAAAGGTGAGGCATGTCCCAGACCCCTGGGGGAGGAGGGAACCTGAGATGCCCTAGGAAATTGGGCAGGTGAGACAGGAAGGGCTTGGCATTCATGATGTTTGGACATGTCGAGCACCTGTGCTACACAAATGAGCTGGGAACTGCATATGTCCTTTCAACAGGAACAGACCATGTGAGCTAAGGGCAGGCTTGGAAAAGCATGATGCTGCTTCCCCTGAGCACATGCTATCGTAGGTACACAGCAAAACTTCTGAATGAAGTTTCTGCTGGGCTAGCAGAATGATGGCCATAACATGGAGCTATTCCCACCACAATGGTGCCAGCCATGGGAGGACTGTTGGGCAGATAAGTCATGATTTTAAGCTGGAGTGATAGTTGAAGAGAATGCAGAAAAGGCATGAATACTTACCAAGTGGATATACTCAGACAAGCCAGATGGGTCTTCCAAGAATTGGAGCCAGAGAGACTACCAGAGAAATAAAAATTCACCCCAAAGTCAGAGCAAAATGGCTGGAAACCAAGAAAGGAATCTGGGGGCGGTGTTTAGTGAGCAGAGGCTCCTCCTGGCTGGGGATAGAACTGATTGCTCCCTGAGCTCTCGTTCAGACTAGCATCAGCCCTGCAGTTGCACTCGTCTCGCTGTGCAGTTCACGTGTCTTCCATTCTGTATGCACTTACTCCCCACATCCAGCACCGCACCTGCCACCCTCCATGAATGCAATGATCACAAGTGAAGCAGCGGGAGGTGGCTGGTAAACTGGAGAGAATGGGACCCTTAGTCTATTGTTGCCATTTGAGAATGTGCCAGAACTTCCAATATTTCAAAAGAAGACAGACATTGGAACTTTTATTTGAAATCTTGTCATGAAATGCCGGCAACTGACTCATCACGCTGGCTGAGCCAAAGCATTCCAGCTTACATCCTCTACTCACACCATCTAAACACCAATGCCAAACAAGAAGCCAGAGTTAACAACATTGTCGTGCTTTTTGAAGGCCTAAAAACAGCCCTCTGACCAAGCAAGGCTGCTTTAAGGGTCGAAGCAGCAGGCCCAGAGAGCCTTCTCTATTTGCCCAAGATGACTCAGCTAATTAGTAGCAAAGGCAGGATCAGAATTCACATCTCAACATTCTGCCTCACAGGCTCTTCCCCCAAACCCCACATTGTCTCCAGGCCCTAACAGACAGCAGAGCCAAAGCAGTTAATGAAATAGTCTGAGACCTATGGTGTCGGCCAGGTGATCATGGTATCCTTAGCAGAGAAATAGGTGGGCAGTCTACTACATTCTTACTTAATCTCTTTAAGTAGAGGAGTTCTACATCAAGTGATCCAAAATCTAACTGTAATCGCCAAAACAGAGAGTTATGGCCCTTGATTAATTCCCAGATTTGAGCCCATTGACAGATGCAGAACCCCCTGAATGAAGGAGAGACTGGGTCCTCTTGAGGAAGAACCCTGCCAAAAATTTACATTGTTAATATTTCTCCCAGCTTTCCTCAAAGGGACCTCTGGCCTTACCAGGGTAACTGTGCATTGGGAAAATAAAATAATCAGACTTCTGGAGGATTACTAGATTAGGTGAGGGCTCTGACCAGGCCCTAATGACACTAATTCCAGGAGACCCAAAACATCACTGTGGCCTGCAGTCAGAGGAGGGGCTTTTGGAGGTCAGGCAATCAAAGAAGATTTAGCTCAGTTCCTTCTCACACTGGGTCCAGTGGGTCTCTGAACCCATCCTGTGGTTACCTCCCTGGTTCCAGAACACATAATTGGAATAGACATATTCAGCAACTCGCAGAATCACCACTGCACAGGACTGGCTAGATTATTTTAATCTGTTAAGAAAATGTATGCAAAACTTGGAAATAAGGCAGCAAGCCCATCTCAGACTTTGACTCTGCAGGAGAATCCATTTTGTGTGTTTACTATTTACCATCCACAAGGGGCCTAATCCTATGAGATAGATGCTAACAGGTAGAAAAGTTGGTAACATGTGAGTGATTTTCATCCAGTAGAGAAGATAGTCCAAAACCTTATGATTTTATTGCCCTGTGAGACATTAGTAAGTTTTGAATCTAATTTAGCAATCTTATTCCATATTTCTTCCACATATGTATGTATATATATAATGTATATATACATAAACTTTTTTTGTATCTTCTTTTATTTTTTATGTATTTATTTATTTTGAGATGGAGTCTTGCTCTGTCACCCAGGCTGGAGTGCAGTGGTGCAATCTTGGCTCACTGCAACCTCTGCTTCTGGTTGCAGTGATTCTCCTCCCTCAGCCTCCCAAGTAACTGGGATTATACGCACCCGCCACCACATCTAGCTGAATTTTGTATTTTTAGTAGAGACAGGGTTTTACTATGTTGGCCAATCTGGTCTCAAACTCCTGACCTTAAGGGATCCGCCCAC
>PVKV010028387.1:0-25072 GCA_004027835.1 Alouatta palliata | reverse complement strand
ATTCACCTGGCCTGGGCCTCACCTGGCCTGGATATCACCTGACACGGACCTCACCTGGCCTGGGCCTCACCTAACCTGGACTTCACCTGACCTGTGCCTTACCTGACCTGGGCCTCACCTGGCCTGAAGCTCACCTGGCCTGGGCCTCACCTAACCTGGACCTCACCTGACCTGTGCCTTACTTTGCCTAGGCCTCACCGGCCTTGACCCGACCTGGCCTGGGCATCACCTGACCTGGACATCACCTGGCCTGGCCCTCACCTGGCCTGAAGCTCACCTGGCCTGGGCCTCACCCGACCTGGACATCACCTAGCCTGGACCTCACCTGGCTTGCACCTCACCTGACCTGGGC
Source organism: Alouatta palliata (assembly GCA_004027835.1). Classification (NCBI taxonomy): domain Eukaryota; kingdom Metazoa; phylum Chordata; class Mammalia; order Primates; family Atelidae; genus Alouatta; species Alouatta palliata. Next base: position 24,720 of record PVKV010028387.1, on the reverse strand, counting down.
CTCACTGGCCTGGGCCTGACCTAGCCTGAGGCCTCACTTGCACCTGCTCCAGGTCTTGCTGGAACCTGAGTAGCACTGAGGCTGCAGGGGCCCAATCCAGGGTTGCGGATGACGCTGGGGATGACTCCTGTACCTCATCTGACCTTTCTGGGTGAGGAGCCTTATTCCTGGGAACACAAAAAGCCCCAGAGTGATGCCTGTGTGGTTTGGGGGCCATGGATGAACCCAAAAGGACAGGGCCATGGGGTGGGTAGGGACAGTAGGGACAGATGCCAGCCTGAGGTGAAGCCTCAGACACAGGTGGGCACAGACACTGTCCACCTAAGCCAGGGGCAGACCCGAGTGTGCCCCCAGAAGTCCTGAGAGCACTGGGCCCACAGCCTCCCCTCTGGGCTCTGCTGCCTCTCAGGTCAGCCCTGGACATCCGGGTTTCCCCAGCCTGGCGGTAGGATTGGAGTGAGGTCTGTGTCACTGTGGTACTACTATACTGATAGTGGTTATTATTCCCACAGCGTCGCAGAGTTCATCAAAAACCCATCCCCGGCAGCCTCCCGCCACAGCCCTCCCCGTGGGGACCACCACGTGTCATGTTAGGATTTTGATAAGGGTCACGGCACCATGTGTATGGTGGCTACCACAGCAGTACAGCCCGTGACCAAAACCCACAGGACAGCAGACACGACGGAGAGGACCACGAGTGACCATGTGGGGCTCCTGCCCACCAGCCCCAGAGACCCACGATGGCCAGAGTCACCCTCAGGTCAGCCAGACCTGGCTCCAAGAGGTCCGCGCTGCTGCTGCCCTCCCAACACCCGTCCAGGTGGGGACGAGGGCGGCCCACAGCGCCGTCTGTTGCCATTGGCCAGCAGTCCCAGAAGCCCCATTCTCAAGGCTGGAAAATGTGTGTGGACCCTGTGAGCCCCCAGGTCTGTGCAGGGGCAGTGGGAGGCCGGTACTGGCCCTGTGCACTGTCCCTGCCCCTGTGGTCCCTGCCTGCCTGGCCCTGATGCCTGAGCCTGTCCTGAGTCACTTCCAAGACAGACAACATTCCCAGGGGCAGCTGGAGCTGGGCGTCGCTCACCCTGCCCGGCCGTCCTGAGTCCTGCTGGTTTCCAGACCTCACTAGGGAAACCAACACAGGACTCACCTCCCACAGTCAGAGATAAAGAACCTTCCAGAAACCCCTGTCTCGCTCCCCGGTGGGCACCCTCTTCTTGGACCCTCCTCGGCAGAGTCACAGCGGGAACCCACATCTGGATCAGGACGGCCCCCAGTATACAAGATGACCCATGGGACAGCACCACACACAGCCCTTCCCAGACCCCTCAAAGGCGCCCCACCCCTGCACCTGCCCAGGGCTAAACTCCAGGGGGCCTGACTCCTGCATACCCTCTGGCAGATGTCACCTCAGGCCCCTTCTGGAGGGGACAGGAACCCAGGAGGCTGAGTCACATCCACCTGCCCTCGATGGCAGGCGGGGAAGGTTCAGAACGCTCTGAGACCCCCAGGATGCAGCACCACTGTCAGTGGGGGTCCCGGACACCTGGCCCAGGGCCTGCATGGGAAAGGCCTCTGGCCACACTCATGGGTTTTTGTGAAGGGCCCTCCTACTGTGTAGTTACTACGGTAACTACCACAGTGATGAACCCAATTGAAAAAACCTGGCCGTAGACCCTGGGCCAATGCACACTCCTCAGCTCAGAGCTCTCCAGGACCACAAGAGCCGGGCCCGAGGGTTTCTGCCCACACCCTCGGCCTGTGGAGACAACCCTGGCCTCTCAGCCCACGGGTTGCTGCCAGGCACACCCTATCCCTCCAAACAGGGGCCTCAGAGGTCTCTGAGCTGACCTCATTGATATCCACAGGTACCCTGACCCCTTCCCCGCCAGCTGCACCAGACCCTGTCCTGACAGCTGCCCAGGTTCCAAAAGCCACTTCCTGAGGCCCAGATTCACTGTAGACACCAGCCTCGTTCCAGCACCTCCCGCCAATTCTGGACCCATCCTGGCTGGAATCCAGAGGGCAGTGTCCCTGGGCTCCCCACAGGCAGGACCCCCACTAACCCTCCTCTGAGAGGCCAGTGTAGCCCATAGGGTCAGGACCCAGACAGTCCCCCTCATCTGCCCATGTAGAAACACCTGCCTTTGACATCCCCACCTGGCAAAGACGCCTTCTGGAGCCACCAGCCCCAGGTACAGCCATAGAGAGCATCTCCAAGGTGCCTAGGAAGAAGCCCATGCCCAGTTCTGCCTGGACCCTCGGCCAGGCTGACAGGAGTGGACGCTGGAGCTGGGCCCGCACTGGGCCGCATAGGAGCTCAGCTCTGAGGAGGACAGGAGAGCCCCTGCCGGGGAGCCCCCAGCCTCCTGCTGACCGGAGGCCTGTCCCAGAGCCTAGGAGGCTGCAGAGGCCTCTACAGGGGGCCGCCGGGCATGTCTGGTCCCTGAGCAGCCCCGGCATCCCCAGCCCTGGGGGCTCCTGGCACCGCTGTCCGGACCCTCCATGCCCCCTGGGTAGCTCCTCCTGACAGCCCCACCTCCAGGTCCAGGTGTGGATATTGTCAGGGGGTGTCAGGCTGTGGTACAGGCAGCTATAGCTACCACAGTGCTGCCGCCCATAGCAGCAACCAGACCAACGGCAGGCCCTGCCCTGCAGCCCCAGCGCACCCGCTTCTCCTGGGGCTCTCAAGGCCGCTGTGGTCTGCCCTCCAGCCCTCTGTACGGAGGCTTCCCTCAGTGGGAGGTCTGTGCTCGGCTTCCCAGGGCCTCACCCCTGCAAGGAAGGCAAAGTGCTGGGCCTGCCAGGGGCACCGCACCCTCCCTTGCCCTGGCTAAGATGGGGTGGGCAGCCCAGCCTCAGAAGGGACATATTGCTGGGGCATCTGTCACTGTGACTACTGGGGTACTGGCTCCCAAACAACGCAGACTTTGCCAAAATCCACACCGCCTCCCCTGCTAGCGGCTGGCCTGGTCTCCTGCTGTCCTGCGAGGCTGCTGACCCCCAGGATGGCTCCCCTCCCCAGCTCCAGGGCCAGGGAAGACCCCAGGCAGGCTCAGGCTGGGAGGCCACCCCCTCCTTGCCGGGGTTCAGCGCAAGTGCCTAGGGCAGGAAACGGCATGAACACAGGGATGACCAGGCCATGCCCCACCTGTACCCCCCTCCTCTGCACCCCTCACCCCCCAGGCCAGCCCACAATGTCCAGTGACTCCACCCCAGTGTCACTGCCTGGTGCTGCCCTGGGGAGGACCGTCATCCCCCACCCTGTCTAGAGAACTGGGGAGGACAGGACACAGGCCTGCTTCTTACACTTCCCAAACCTGGCTCCTGCTGGGACCTTCGGGGTGTGGACAGAAAGGGCACCTGCCTGCTTGGCCCCCGGAGCCAAGAACTTCTCTCCAGGGACCTCAGCCCAAGAACCCCCATCCCCAGGACCCAGCCCTGCCCCTCCTCCCCTCTGCTCTCCTCTCATCACTCCATGGGAACTCAGAATCCCAGGAAGCCATCAGGAAGGGCTGAGGGAGGAAGCGGGGTGCTGGACCCCCAGGCAGGAGGCTCTATCTTCATGAGCCCAGGGAAGTGCCAGCCTCCTAGAGGAGATGGTCCACCCTGCCTGGGGCTCCCACAGTGGCAGGCTGCGGGGAAAGACCACAGATGGTGGCGGGGAGGGCTCAGGGCTCCACGGGTGCTCCCATGCTTGGTGAGCCCACCCCTCTCACCCACGGACCCGCCCAGCTCCTCTCCACCCGGCACCACCCTGGGCACAGGTCATCCACACCATCCTAAGTCCCATCTATACCAGAGCCAGAGGAGCCAGTGCGGACAGAGGCTGGGGGGTCGCCAGGGCAGATCAGGGAGGGAGAGACGGAGGGAGGGGTGGTCAGTGAAGATGCCCCCATCCCTGGGTCTCTGATCCTCCTCTGGGACCCCCAGATCCTGCCCCCTCCAGGCCCTGGAGAACAAGCAGGATGGGAAATTCTGTGTGGGACCCTCTCACAGTAGAATACCCCCACAGTGGCTGAGGCCAGACCCGAAAGCCCCTCAGTGAGCCCTCCACTGCAGTGCCTGGCGCCCCTCCCAGACAGGACAGACCCAGCACCCCGAGGAGGTCCAGCCAGGGGGAGCTCAGAGCCCTGGAGGAGCAGGATACAGGCCCCTGATACAGGTGCAGACCTCAGCTCCACCCAGGACCTCCCGGCCCCACCCTGGGAGGAACGCCTGTCTCCAGCCCCTGCAGTCAAGGAGGCAGCTGGCCTCTGTCACGGACCCCCATTCTCATGGAGCCCATCCCAACGCCAGAGCAGGAGGAAGGCCCGCCAGAGCCAGGGTTGAGGGATGCCCCCACTTCAAGGCCAGACACGTCCAAGGGGCGCTGAGCCCAGCAAGGGAAGGCACCCAAACAGACCAGGAGGTTTCTGGAGGCATCTATGTCACCGTGGGGTATAACAGCAGCTACCATAATGCACTGGCCAGAACAGAAGCCCTGTCCCAAGTCAGCCGACAGCAGAGAGAGCAGGGAGGACAGGCCTAGGATCTGAGGCCGCGCCTGACACCCAGGCCAGCAGATGCTCCCTCCCTGCACTTCCTGCGTTCCTGAAAGAACAGGGGCAGCCTGAGGGGGTCCAGGACCAGGAGATGGGTCCCCTCTACCCCCAGGAGGAGCCAGGCGGGAACCCCATCCCCCCATCATTGAGGCTGACCTGCCCAGAGGGGCCTGGGCCCCCACACACTGGGGTGGAAAGTGTGCAGGCCTCAGGCTCTGTGGGTGTTCCGCTAGCTGGGGTTCCCAGTGCTCACCCCACACCTAAAACGAGCTGCAGCCTCCAGAGCCCCTACAGGAGTCCCTGCCCAGCAGCCCAGCCCCCACCCCGGAGGCCCTGGAACTCAGGGTGCCTGGGCAGATTCTGAACAGCCCCAAGTCATGGTGGGTACAGTGGGAGCTATTACCACTGTGAGAAAAGCTGTGTCCAAAACTGTCTCCTGGCCACTGACAGAGGCCCAGCCTGAGAGGGGAGCCATGGCCCCAAACCCATGTCCTTCCCAGCCCTCGTGACCCCCAGCACCCAGAGCCCCACGGTGTCCCCATTGAATGGTGAGGATGGGGGTTTGGGGTCATACGCACCTCACAACATCACCCCCAGGCAGCATGGGCACAAATCCCACATCCAGAGCTGACTCCAGAGGCACAGACACCCTAATACCCTGGGGGACCCCCACCCTGGTGACTCCCCACTGGAATCCACCCAGAGTCCACCTGGACCAAAGCCCCTGCCCCTGTCCTTGTCCTTCACTCAGGGCCTGCTGAGGGGCGAGTGCTTTGGAGAAGAGTCAGGTTTAGAGGGCACCACTGTGGGCCCAACCTCCGACCAGGCCCAATCTCAGCCAGGCCACAGAGTTTCCTTCCCTGCCCTGGACAGCACAGACTTTGGGGTCTGGACAGGGAGGACCTCCTGGCGGGTACCAAGCCCAGAATCCCAGACTGAGGTGGCCTTAGGAAGACCCCCAGGAGGAGGCTTGTTCCCCTTTCTCTCACGTGGATCCCATGCCCCCAAGATAGGGGCATCATGTAGGGCAGGTGCTCCATGGAGCCACCACCAGGCACCTCCCTGGCACTGGTCCCCACTGTGCCTCCATCCCGGCTCGGGGGATGCGGCCACCTTAGCCTCACAGGGCAGCCTGGACACAGCTCCTCTGCGGTGCCCTAGCCCTTGGCAGGATTCCCAAAGGCCAGAGCCCACCCCTCCTCATCCCCCACCTGCTCACACACACCCACCCCCTGCCCAGCCCCACTCCAGGAGGGTTGGACCTGCCCATGGGGTTGGTGCTCCAGGTCTCACTCACTTGCTTCCCTTCCTGGGCAGAGGAGCCTCATGCCCAGGTCTCCCTTGCCAGCGCTGGTCACAGGTGTGGGTACTGTGCCCCGGGGCCACCCTGACCTGGCCCCTCAGGTTCCTCTGGCCCCAGCTGCCCTGCGTCCCTGGGAGGCCTGGACTCCACCAGACCACAGGCCCAGGGCACAGCCCCAGGAGCCGCCCACGCCCAGCTCACAGGAAGACGATAAGCTCCAGACCCCCAACGCCGGGAGCTGCCTTCCTGCCACCCCTTCCTGCCCCAGACCTCTGTGCCCTCCCCCAGCCACTGACATATGGGCCAGGGAGCTGTTCCCACACAGTTCAACCCAAACCCGGATGCCTGGCACTCGGGTGGCTGCCACTTCCTTCTCCATTCTCTCTCAGCGCCTCCGAGCTCCCTCCCTCCTCCCCATTTCCTTTCTTCCTGAATTGGGTACCTTCCCGGAGTGCTGGGTGTAGGGCAGCCCTGAGCTTGGGGTCACCTCCTCACAGAAGGCAGCCTCAGGGTGCCTGGGGGCTGGCAGGGTGGGGGTGAGGCTTCCAGCTCCAGCCACTCCACCAGCCAGGACTAAGGAAGTGAGCGGCAGCCAGAAATCCAGACCATTCCGTAAGAGACGGATTTCATGAAAGTTACCAGACTTCAGTATAAGTTACATGAGCCCCTTTACAACAATCCCTTATGAAGGCAAGTCAGTGTCACCTCAGATCTCTCAAAAAACACGGAAACGTTATCAATGCCTGTAAAAGTCTGTTGGAAAGAAAATATGATTCAAGAATTCTGTGCCCAAAAAGCTGGCGTGTTTTCCACACGGATACGCTCAGGGAATGTCGTCCCATGGGTGCCTCTCTCACTGCATAAATCTTATGTGGTGTTTAAGCATATTCATAAATGTGTACGTCTATTTTTATGTGTGAGGTGTTTTATTTTTGTTTTATTTATTCAATCAAGAATGTTGACAAATAAGACACACATGGTGGCTCACGCCTGTAATCCCAGCGCTTTGGGAGGCAGAGGTGGGCGGATCACCTGAGGTCAGGAGTTCCAGACCAGCCTGGCCAACATGGTGAAATCTCAGCTCTCCTAAAAATACAAAAATTAGCTGGGCGTGGCAGTGCTCACCTATAATCTCAGCAACTCAGGAGGCTGAGGCAGGAGAATCACTTGAACCCAGGAGGCAGAGGTTGCAGTGAGCCGAGATCACACCACCGCACTCCAGCCTGGCGACAGAGTGAGACTCCATCTCAAAAAAAAATTGACAAATAAATTTCTGTCTTTGAATAAAGACAAACTTCATCACAGCGAGATAAAGATGAAAGCTCCAGACAGGAAGGCATGGCCAACACAGTGAAGGCTGGCACAGGCGCTGGGATGCCAGGCGTGTGGCGGGAGTGCCAGCATCTCTCAGTGCCACCATGGCCACCGCAGCCTCAATGTCCTTGCGAGCTGGGTGTGCGAGGCAAGGAGCATGTTACAAGCTCTAGGACAACCACTGGAAGTGAGGCTGAGGAGCAGAGCCCAGAGGCCCATGGAGCTGATGAAATGAAAGCTAAAGAAAGTGTTTGCTGCCTCCTGACCTGGTAGGAAAAGATAGAGAGAGCGGAGGCGGCACAGGGAGTATTGTACAGAGGGGACCGTTCACAATGGAGTGCACGGAGCTCAGGGGGCCCAGGAGGCTAGGGCCCTACGCAGGGTGGTCACCCAGCCTGCTGACCAAGGTTTGCTGGAGGGAGCTCTGGGGTGGCTGAGATGTGGTCCCTGGAGCCCCCGACAAGGTAGCAAGCAGCAGAGTGGGCCAAGGCCCAGGTCGGCTGCAGGCTGCCTAGGACTTGGGGTACTTACGTCAGCAGGCACTGATGCAGCTGGCCCGGAGACAGGCACTGAGCAGGTCACCTCTAGGGGACAGAGTGGCCAGAGAGGGTGGAGCAGTGGGTGGAGTCACAGCAGCTGCAGGCTCTGGGGAGACACGCACATCTGATCCTTCCTTCCCCACAAAACCGTCCCCCTGCCTTCCTCATAGCTGCACAAAAGCAAAATGTAGACCTTTCTTTTTGTCATTAATGTTTAAATTGACAAATGAAACTGCATATCTATTGGGTACGTGCTGATGTTCTGAAATACAGGGACACTGCAGAACGGCAGCGTCGAGCTGATTAACAAGCGTTGCTTCCCGTACTTGTCATTTTTTGTAGCGAGAACGCTTAAAACCCACTCTGTCAGTATTTTTAAGAAAGCAGTACATTCTTATCCACCATGGTCACCGTGATGCACAGCCCAGACCCAAGCTCACTCTCCTGCCAGCTCAGGCCGTGCGTTCTCGGGAGGCTGAGGCAGGAGAATTACTTGAACCCAGGAGGCGGAAGTTGCAGTGAGCCGAGATTGCGCCACTGCACTCCAGCCTGGCGCCTGGCGACAGAGCGAGACTCTGTCTCAAAAAAAAAAGGGCAAATCTAAGAACTATTGGCCTTAAAGAGGTATCACAGAAAGAGGGATGGAGAATTTATTCAAAGGGATAATAACAGAACTTCCCAAACCTCGAGAAATATATCAATATCCAAATACAAGAAGGATATAGAACACCAAGCAGATTTAACACAGAGAAGACTACCTCGAGGCATTTAATACTCAGACTCCCATGTGTCAAGGATTTTACAAAGGTCCTAAAAGCAGTGAGAGAAAATAATGAATAAAATACTATGGAGCTCCAATATGTCTGGCAGCAGACTTTTAAATGAAGACTTCACTGGCCAGGAGACGGTGGCATAATGGATTTAAAGTGCTGAAGGAAAACACTTTTACCCTCAAAGAGTATAGCTGGTGAAATTATCATTCAAACATGAAGGAGAAATAAAGACTTTTCCAGACAAACAAATGCTGAGGGATTTCACGGACACCAGCCCTGTCTTATAAGAAATGCTAAGGGGAGTACTTCCAGCAGAAAGAAACAGATGTTAATGAACAATAAGAAATCATCTGAAGGCACAGAACTCACTGGTAATAGTAAGTTCACAGAAAAACACAGCACATTATAGCACAGTAAGTGTGGTGTATAACCTACTCTTCTGGGGTTTTTGTTGTTGTTGTTGTTGTTGTTGTTGTTTTTTGAGACAGAGTTTCACTCTTGTTGCCCAGGCTGGAGTGCAGTGGTGCAAGCTCGGCTCACTGCAACCTCTGCCTCCGGAGTTTAAGCAATTCTGCCTCAGCCTCCCGAGTAGCTGGGATTACAGGCACCTGCCACCATTCCCAGCTAATTTTATATTTTTAGTAGAGACAGAGTTTCACCATGTTGGTCAGACTAGTCTTATCTTAAGTAGACAAACTGAATGATGAAGCAATGAAAAATAATAACTACAGCTTTTCAAGACATAGTACAATAAGACATATATCATAACAAAAAGTTAAAAAGTGAAGGGATGAAGTCAAGGCATAGAGTCTTTATTAGTTTTCTTTTTACTTGTTTGTTTATGCAAACAGTGTTAATTTATTATCAGCTTAAAATAATGGGTCATCAGATACTATTTGCAAGCCTCATGGTAACCTCAAACCAAAAACCGTACGACAGATACACAAAAAGAAAGAAACCAAATCATATCGTCAGAGAAAATCACCTTCACCAAAAGGAAGACAGGGAGAAAAGAAGAAAGAGAAGACCAAAAACAAGTAACAAAATGGCAGGAGTAAGTTCTTACTTATCAATAACAGCATTGAATGTACATGGACTAAACTCTCCAATCGAAAGACATAGAGTGGCTGATTCAATTAAGAAAAACCAAGACCCACTGATCTATTGCCTACAAGAAATACACTTTGTCTCTAAAGACACACACAGACTGAAAATGAAGGGATGGAGAAAGACACTCCATGCCAATGGAAACCAAAGAAAGAGCAGGAATAGCTACACTTTTATCAGGCAAAATAGATTTTAAGACAAAACCTGTAAGAAGAGACAAGGTCACTAGTAATAAACAGGTCAATTCAGCAGAAGATATAACAATTGTAAATATACATGCACCCAGTGCCAGAGCACCCAGATATATAAAGCAAATATTTACTAGAACTACAGAGAGAAATAGACTCCAGTGCAATAATAGATGGAGATTTCAACACCCCACTTTCAACATTGGACAGATCCTCCAGACAGAAAATCAACAAAGAAATATTGGACTTAATCTGAACTATCGACCAAAAGGATCTAATAGATATTTACGGAACATTTCATCCAACAGCTACAGAACACACATTCTTTCCCTCAGCGCATAGAGCATTCGCAAGGACAGACCATATGTTGGGTCACAAAACAAGTTTTAAAATATTCAAAGAAATTGAAATAATATCAAGCATCTTCTCTGACCACAATGGAAAAAACTAGAAATCAATAACAAGAGGAATTTTGGAAACTCTATAAACGTATGGAAATTAAACAATGACTGCTGAGTGGGTCAATGAAGAAGTTAAGAAGGAAATTGAAAATTTTCCTGAAACAAATGATCATAGAAACACAAAATACCAAAACCTACGGGATACAGCAAAAGCAGTACTAAGAGGGAAGTTTATAGCTATAAATGCTTCCATAAAAAAGAAGAAAAACTTCAAATAAAAAACCTAACAGCGCTCTTAAAGACCTAGAAAGGCAAGAGGAAATTAAACCCAAAATTAGTAGAAGAAAGCGAACAGTAAAGATCAGCACAGAAATAAATCAAATTCACACGAAGAAAACAATGCAGAAGATCAAGGAAACAAAAAATTGTTTTCTTAAAAAGTTGTTTTCTTGAAAAGTTAAACAAAATTGACAAACCTTTATCCAGGCTAAGAAAAAGAGAGAAGATCCAAACAAATAAAATCAGAGATGAAAAAGGAGACATAACAACTTATATCAAAGGATCATTAGTGGCTACTACATGCCAATAAATTGGAAAATCTAAAAGAAATGGACAAATTCCTAGACAGATACAACTTCCCAAGTTTGAACCAAGAAGAAAATTAAAACCTGAGCAGACTGATAGCAAGTAATGAGATGAGAGCCATAATAAAAAGTGTCCCAGTAAAGAGAAGCCCAGGACCCGGTGGCCTCGCTGCTGAATTCTACCAAACATTTAAAATAGAGCTAATACCAATCCTGCTCAAACTAGCTCAGAAAATAGAGGAGGAAAGAATACTTCAAAGCTCATTATACGAGGCCAGTGTTAACCTGATACCAAAACTAGACAAAGACACACTAAAAAAAAAAAAAAGAAAACTACAGACCAATATGTCTCATGAATATTGACACAAAAATCTTCAACAAAATACTAGCAAACCAAATTCAACAACACATTAGAAAGATCACTCATCATGACCAAGTGGGATTTATCCAACTTGGGGTGCAAGGACGGTTCAACGTATGCAAGTCAATCAATGCGATACATCATATCAACAGAATAAAAGACAAAAACCATTTAATCATTTCAATTGATGCTGAAAAAGCATTTAATAAAACTCAACATTCCTTCATAATAAAAATTCTCTTCTATACTGGGTATAGAAGAAACTTACCTCAACATAATAAAGCCATATATAACAGTTCCACAGTAATGATACTAAGTGGGGAAAACTAAAAGCCTTTTCTCTAAGATGTAGCATATGACAAGGATGCCCACTTTCACCACTGTTACTCAACATAGTACTGAAGTCCTAGATACAGCAATCAGACAAAAAAATATATAAAAGGCATCCAAATTGGAAAGGAAGAAGTCAAATTATCTGCATTTGCATATGATATGGCCTTATATTTAGAACTAACTAAAGAGTCCACCAGAAAAGTTATTAGAATGGATAAACAAATTCAGTAAGGTTACAGGATACAAAATCACCATACAAAAATCAGTAGCATTTCTATATGCCAACAATGAACAATCTGAAAAGAAATTAGAAAGTAACCCTGTTTATAGTAATTACAAATAAACACCTAGAAATTAATCAAAGAGGTAAAAGATCTCTATAATGAAAACTATAAAACACTGATGAAAGAAATTGAAGCGTACACCAAAAAATGGAAAGATATTACATGTTCACGGATTAGAAGAATGAAAGTTGTTACAATGTACATACTATCCAAAGCAATCTACAGATTAAATGCAATCCTTATCGAAATACCAATGACATCATTCACAGAAACAGAAAAAACATCCCAAAATGTACATTGAACCACAAAAGACCCAGAAGTGCCAAAGCTCTCCTAAGCAAAAAGAACAAATCTTTAGGAATGATATTACCTGTCTTCAAATTGTGCTACAGAGCTATACATAGTCACCAAAACAGCATGGTACTGGCATACGAACAGACACATAGACCAATGGAACAAGACAGAGAACCCAGAAATAAATCCACACACCTACAAAGAACTCGTTTTTGACAACGTTGCCAAGAACACGCAGTGGGGAAAAGATAGTATCTCTTCATACATGGTGCTGGGAAAACTGGATATCCACATGCGTAAAAGTGAAACTAGACCCCTCTCTCCCACCATATACAAACACCAAACCAAAATGGATTAAGGACTTAAATCTAAGACCTCATACAGGGCCAGGCGCGGTGGCTCACGCCTATAATCCCAGCACTTTGGGAGGCTGAGGTGGGCGGATCATGAGGTCAAGAGATCGAGACCATCCTGGTCAACATGATGAAACCCCATCTCTACTAAAAATACAAAAATTAGCTGGGCATGGTGGCGTGCGCCTGTAGTCCCAGCTACTCGGGAGGCTGAGGCAGGAGAATTGCTTGAACCCAGGAGGCAGAGGTTGCAGTGAGCTGAGATCGCGCCATTGCTCTCCAGCCTGGGTAACAAGAGCAAAACTCCGTCTCAAAAAAAAAAAAAAAAAAAAAGATAAGACCTTATACTATGAATCCACTGCAGACTCTCCAAGACATCAGTCCAGGCAGAGGTTTCCTGAGTAATATCCCACAAGCACAAACAACCAAAGCAAAAATTGGACAAATGGGATCACATCAAGTCAAAAAGTGAAGGAAAGAAAACAATCAACAGAATGAAGAGAAACCCACAGAATGGGAGAAAATATTTCAAAAATACCCACCTGACAAAATATTAATAACCAGAATATATAAGGAGTTCAAACAACACTTTAGAAAAAAAACTAATAATCTGATTTAAAAATGGGAAAAATATTAGAATAGACACTGCTTAAAATAAGACGTACAAATGGCAAACAGACATGGAAAGGTTCTCCACATCATTGATTATCAGAGAAACACAATCAAAACTAAAATGTGCTATAATCTCATCCCAGTTAAAGCAGCTGATATCCAAAAGGCAGGCAATAGCAAATGCTGGCAAGAATGTGGAGAAAAGGGAACCCTCACACGCCGTTGGTGGAAATGTAAATTAGTATAACCACATGAAAGCTCCTCAACAAACTAAAAATAAAGCTACTATGCGACCCAGCAATCCCGCTACTGGGCATAGACCCAGAAGAAAGGAAATCAGTATGTTGAAGAGGTGTCTGCAGTCCCATGTTCGTTGCAGCCGTGTTCCCAATAGCCAAGATTTGGAAGCAACCTAAGTGTCATCACCAGTCGAACAGATAAAGAAAACATGGTGCATATGCACCATGGAGTATTATTCAGTCATCAGAAAGAATAAGATTGAGTCATTTGCAACAACATGGATGGAACTGAAGATCATTATGTTAAGTGAAATAAGCCAGGCAAAGAAAGACAAACATTACATCTTCTTACTCACTAGTGAGATCTAAAAATCAAAACAATTGAACTCATGTTCATAGAGAGTATAAGGTTGGTTGCCAGAGGCTGGGTGGGGTAGTCAGGGGATACGGAAGGGTGGGAATGGCTAATAGGCACAAAAAAAATAGAAAGAATGAGTAAGACTTACTGTTTGACAGGACGACAGGGTGGCTGCGGTCAATAACTTAGTTGTACATTTTTAATAACTAAAAGGGCTATAATGTCACCCCAGCTGGAGTGTTTGTGACACAAAGGACAAATGCTTGAGGGGATGGATACCCCGTTTTCCTGATGTGATTATTTTATGTTGCACACCTGGATCAAAACATCTCATGTACCCCGTAAATGTATACACTTTCTATGTTCCCATAAAAATTCTGTAAAATAAAATACATAAAAAGAGGTGACACTTATGGAAGATATGGAAGACAGGCAAAGAAGAGATGGTATCTACAAAACCTGAGTTCCTGAAGAGAGAATGGAGTCCAGCGCATTTGCTAGTGGACAGCTCAGAAGCTGCCATTCTGAGCCAATGTTCTCTGGCTGTCAGTATGCCTTACCAATAGGAGGGCGATCCTGTTTCACTTCAGGATGGAGCTTTTGAAATTATAGATTTAAGTATGCTTTCTGTTCTATTACTTTTGGTAATGAATTTTAGAAAGAACTAATTTGGGCAAAAATTCAAAACAATTCTAATAAAACACACACACACACACACACACACACACACACACAATCATGTATAAGGGGATGATGACTGGCCCCAGATTTCTCACAGCCGCATTCAACATGAGTATCTGGTAGGACAACACTGCTGGGGCCTCAAGGGGGCAAGAAGTGTCGGATAATCCAGAGCCATATACAGCCAACTGTTCTTCAAGAACAAAGGCTGCTGACAAAGAGTTCCAAGCATCAATACTCCATCATCTCATGAGAAAACTACCAGAGAAAGGCCACCAGCCACCAAAAGGTGCTCGGAGAAACCGGGGCCAAGAACCAGAAGTAAATATTAAGCGTCCTTAACTGCAAGTCTAAGACAGAAATGACGGTGGGGGACTGTGCGGGCTCAGCAGATGTGAAGCAGGCGGGAAACGGTGTCTGCCCTGACAAGGTGGACTTTTTGCAGTGATCAGCACAGAGAATGGGACATAGAGAGTACTTCGGAATTACTGCCTTCCTCCAAATAACTCTCAGCCAGAGGACTTCAGTAAAACCACATGAGCATATTAGACAGCACAAATTCTAAGAAAATAATATTACTGACTAGAATCACACGATGCTGGAGATGGAGGGGAAAGGAAGACAAACCAGGTAATTTCTTCCTCGTACACAGCAAAGAGCGAAAGTATATCGAGCAAAGAAGAGCCAAGAATATTTTGGAAAGTTAAGTTAGCCACTACACATAGAAGAGAGCAAAGAGCAAGAAAACTTCAGATGGAAACTTTTTTGGAAGTATAAAAATAGAAAACATAAACTACTAAGATAGGATTGAAGCCAAATACATCTGTGAAAACAACACATGAGAATGGTCTCAGCTTGCCTATTAAAAGGAAGGGATTTCCAAGTTGGACCCCAAGATAAAACCCAACTCTATACAGCACATCAATATTATTACACATAAAATGAGAAAAGCTGAAAAAACTTGAGCAAAAGTCACCCCAGGCAAATTCCACTGTTTCCTCCAGGACAAAATGTCAAGCTCCGTGCCAGGGAAGATGACCCTCCTCAGATCTTCCCTCACTCTCCCAGTCCTCTTAGGGTAGGAATTGGGTGTTAGTAGGGAAGCTGTTTCTTTTCACTTAAATCTTTTTATTCCCTTTGGTAACTTGTCACAAGGTCGATTCATCAGCTGCAGCGGTGGCGAGCTCCAGCGCTGCTGCTGACCTGGGAAATGAAGCAGCAAGGCTTATTCCACTGTGCTTGCCCACAAGGGCCTTCCTCCCAGACGAGAGTGCCCAGGCCGGCAGGAGCAGCAGTGGAAGCATGGACACCACGTCTCCAACAGCAGAGACCATCTGCTCTTTGGAGAACAGGGGATATTCCCTTATCCCTCGGGTATAAGGGATACGGCGCACTCTCGCCAGCTGGGGTGGGGGACAGCATCATTCCTCACAGTGGTGCCCCTGTATTCCAGCCGTCTGGCCCACCACCGACCAGCCAAGAGCCAGCCCCTTGCCAACCTGGAGCCCGACCAGCTCGCCAAGCTGCGGTGTAGGCCTGGAAGGCGTGGAGCTCCGCTGCGGTGCCCTGTCCTCCTGGAAGGCGTGGAGCCCTACTGCAGTGCCCCATCCTCCTGGAAGGCGTGGAGTCCCACTGTGGTGTCCTGTCCTCCTGGAAGGCATGGAGCCCCACTGTGGTGCCCTGTCCTCCTGGAAGGTGTGGAGCCCCGCTGCAGTGCCCCATCCTCCTGGAAGGCGTGGAGCCCCACTGTGGTGTCCTGTCCTCCTGGAAGGCATGGAGTCCCACAGTGGTGTCCTGTCCTCCTGGAAGGCGTGGAGCCCCACTGTGGTGCCCTGTCCTCCTGGAAGCCATGGAGTCCCACTGTGGTGTCCTGTCCTCCTGGAAGGCGTGGAGCCCCACTGTGGTGCCTGTCCTCTGGTGCCCTGTCCTCCTGGAAGGCATGGAGTCCCACTGTGGTGCCCTGTCCTCCTGGAAGGCGTGGAGCCCCGCTGGGGTGCTCTGTCCTCTGGTGCCCTGTCCTCCTGGAAGGCGTGGAGTCCCACTGTGGTGTCCTGTACTCCTGGAAGGCGTGGAGCCCCGCTGCGGTGCCCTGTCCTGGGTGCCCTGTCCTCCTGGAAGGCATGGAGTCCCACTGTGGTGCCCTGTCCTCCTGGAAGGTTTGGAGTCCCACTGTGGTGTCCTGTCCTCCTGGAGGGCGTGGATCCCTGCTGCGGTGCCCTGTCCTCCGGTGCCCTGTCCTCCTGGAAGGCGTGGAGCCCCGCTGCGGTGCCCTGTCCTGGGTGCCCTGTCCTCCTGGAAGGCATGGAGTCCCACTGTGGTGTCCTGTCATCCTGGAAGGCGTGGAGTAGGTGTTGCCCCCCTGCTTCTGGGCCCACACCCTCCCTTGTTGCTGACTCCAGGTCTTTCCCTCTGGCTTGGATGTCCAGGGCCCTGTCCCAGCCATAGAGCTGCTCCAACTCGAGGGCCATCTTCAGCGGGATCTAAAGGCCACGTTGTAAACCGCGCGTGTGCCCAGTGAGCAGAGCACCCTCTCCACTGCCCTTGGGCTGCAGCTCTCAGCTCAGCTCCCAGCCTTGCTCAGGGCAGCCAGGGCAGGAGGTGCCATCCAGGCTAAGTGTTCTGAGGGGAGACAGGTTCCCCAGGAGATGCCAGCTGTGGGGAGAGGCTGGGAAGCCAACTCGGCCTGGCCTGTGGGCGCAGCCCTGGCCACCCATTGCCCGATCCGGCCGCCACACCCAGGTCACTCGAGTGCTTTCCCTGGTGTGTGCTTGTGGCGGGTGGGGGCAGAGGCTGTGCTGCAGGACCCAGCCGTAGGATGCTGTGGAAGGAGCTAGGCCCAGGTACCAGCAAAGCCACGGGCATGGGGATCTCTGGTCCCTCCACAGCTCTGCACAAGGGACCACGTGCCGGGGCCTCATAGGCCTTGTGGGCCTGCTGGAGCTGAACGGGCCTCTGAAGCGTGTGGAAAGGCAGGACCGGGGCTGGGGCTGGATGTGGGCATGGCGTGGTGGGCTCCTCCCCACCCATCAGGACAGGAGGCACAGAGGGCAGGAGCCAGTGCTTCTGGAGGGGCCTGGAAGCCCCACCCCTCACCCCCTGCAAAGGACGCAGGAGGTCCCAGAGCTGAGACCGCCAAAGAAAGAGCCTTGGGAAAGGAGCTGAGGCTCAAGAAGTCCCACCACGCACTGTGACCCCCTACTGAGTCTCAAAGGGCGGCTCAGGACTCCACTGCTTCCCCAGAGAGGAGGACGCCAGTGCAGGAGGAGAGGATCCCTCCCCCCCCCAGCCCAGGGATCCAGAGGCCCAAGCATGGGGGCGGGAGGCACAGCCCACCCTCAGCCTGCTCCCTTGACCCTGCCAGCACCCCCAGGGCAGCTATCCCCAGGGCACAGAGCCACTCCCCCAGCACCAGGCCCCCGTCCTCCTCACTCCCCACCTTACCCCTCGCAGGTGCCTCCCCGGCCACCAGGTTCCTAAACAGATGGGTTCTCAGCCCCTCGTGGCTGGAGGTGGGTTCTCTTGCCATTCCCAGCCCAGGACATCGTCCCCAGGCTGGCAACTGTCCAGCTGTGTCTAGAGAGACGCACTGCCCCAGACAGCACCTCAGGGTCCCCCGTCCTGCCTGGACCCCTGCAGGGAACCCCACAAACCACCCCCATTCTGTCCACACCCCTACGGGAGCCCCAACTCTCTCCCTACATCCAGGCTTCCCTCCCAGACCCCTCATCCCAGCCCGCATGGTGCCTGAGGGAGCCTTCTTGAGCGGCACCTAAGCAAGCCCCCCACTCCCTCAGGCTCTTCAAGGCTCTCAGGCCGCTTTAAACCCAGCCTCAGCAAACCACCTGTAGCCTGTGGCGTCCTCCAGCCTCAGGCCACAGCCTCCAGGCCTTTGCCTTGGCTGTTCCTCTGCCTGGAACTATGCCCTGACGTAGACTCTCCCCAACAAGCCTACAGGGGCACCTCCCCTCCCCCAAGACACCCACTGCCCCTCAGTTTACCCCCAGCAGAGGCCCACACTGGGCACACCCACATGCTCACATCTGGCTGTGGGCCTTGGCTTCCCTGAGGGCCCCACCCAGCCCACATCTCGCTGGGGGTGCATGCAAAGCCCCTCACCCAGGCTCAGCAGGGGGCTCCAGTGCAGGCCTGGGGAGGGTCTCTCCTTAGACCACTTTGCCCCTTTCCTGGCACCCACCACGGGAAGAGCTGAGATCTCACTGAGGACAGCTAAGGTGCAGGGAAGGGACTCATCACTCGTGGACACACAGGGAGCCCATGCCCCAGCGCCGTGGTGGGTGAAGCCCAGCGCCACCCGCCGAAGACTCCCGATCAATGGCACGAGGGTGAACAGGCAGAAGCAACCGAGCAGCCCCGCCAGTTCCCACAGACAGGATCAGAGCAGGAAAGGCTGCCTGCCCTGCCGGCCTCCAAGGAGCCCTGGCGGGGTCCGAGGCCCTCCAGGCGAGGGGGCTCCCCCAGCCACCGCCCCCCAGGCTTCTGCAGCAGAGAAAGCAACTCAGAAAGCAGACGGGTGGGAGGTGGCGTGGCAGACCCGGCCTCAGATCTGCGCTGCTTTCTGAAAAGAAAGGAAAAGCACACGTGGGGCCCAGCACTCTAATGACTCTCAGCAGCAGCAGATGGTTGGCACGAAACTCCAGCGAGACTGCGAGGGCTGAGGGCGGGGGTCGCCACTTGTTCGGGGGCTGACAGTGGCAGGGAGAGCGCTGGCGAAGGTGCTGGGGGCCCCTGGACCCGACCCGAGCTGGGGGCCACAGCCAGGCCCGCCCCTGGCCCCGCAGGGCCCCTACAAGCCGCAGGGTTTCCGCTGAGCCGGGAATCACTGTGCTAACTGGGGACACGGTGATTGGCAGCTCTACAAAAACCGTGTCCCCAGGGACCCCTCGGTGGGTTTCTGCAGCCCCGGGCTGAGGGCGGGCTCACCATGCCTGATTACTTGGACTTCTGGGGCCTCGGCACCTGGGTCACCGTCTCCTCGGGTGACTCTACTGTCTGGGGACGGTGGGGATCCAGGGGCGCTGGGCCAGGCGAGGGCTTTGGCCTCAGACTCGGGGACAGACACTCAGCGAGGGGTCAGCGGGAGGATGGAGGGCATGTTTTTGTGTGGGAGAAGCAAGGGGGCAGACGCTGTGTTACTGGTACTCTGACGTCTGGGGCTCCAGTACCCTGGTCACTATCTCCTCAGGTGAGTCCCCCTGCAGCCCCCTCCCTATCTTCTCTGTCCGGGCACCAGGCCAGGTCCCTGGGGTCTGCGTCCAGTCGGGGTCTGGCCTGAGGCCACAAAGGTGCCATCCTTGGGGTCTCTGACATGGGCTGCACACCAGAGCCCTGCTGTCACTTAGCCCTGGGGCCAGCTGGAGCCCCCAAAGACAGGCAGAGATCCACCACAGGTGGCAAGCAGGCGGAGGGCAGGGACGGGGCTGGCCGGAAAGGAGAAGCTGTGGGCAGAGCCGGGGCCTAGGCTGGGCGGCTGTCCATGTGCCCGGACCCGGCCGACGCTTCAGTGCGGCTTCCAGTGCTTGGAGCGCTGGGGCCAGGGCACCCCAGCCACCGTCTCCCCGGGTGACTTCACCTCCTTCTCAGGCGGGGTCTGTGTGGCTGGGGACAGGAATGCCGGCCGCCTCTGCTCTGTGCTTGCACGGTGTGCCTCATTTGAGCGTCCTGCAGGCACAGGTTTGTGTCTGGGCAGGAACAGGGAATGTGTTCCTGTGTGATGCTTTTGATGTATGGGGCCAAGGGAGCATGGTCACCGTCTCTTCAGGTAAGATGGCTTTCCTTCTACCTCCTTGCTCTGGGCACAGTGTCCTCTGTCCTGGAGCTGAGAGGTTAATGTCCAGGGTCTGTGCAGGGCCGTGTGGGGCTCTCCGGGGCCCCTTCTGGGGCTGCCTGAGCCACGTTCAGCAGATGACCTTTCTTCGGGGGTCAGGACTCTGCTCCTGGGGTGAAGAGTGGGCAGAGTCATGCTTGTGCTGGAACAGGATGACCTGGGGACACAGGGCTGGCCACCCAGCCCAGGACATGCAGAGTCGGGTTTTTGCACACCTCTTAACGGGGCCTCTCACAATGTGACTACTTTGATTACTGGGGCCAGGGGACCCTGGTCACCGTCTCCTCAGGTGAGTCCTCACTTTTCCCCTGCTTTAACTCTTCTCTGGGGTTGTGCTGCATTTTGGGGGGAAATGATCATGCCTCGGTCTCATGCCAAGAAAGCCTGGGAGCAGCCTTGGGGGGCTCAGGAGAACTGCCCAGGCCACGGCGGCCACTCCGACAAAGGGCAAGGGTTCCAGATGCTTCCTCCTCCTGGGCCCGGCAATGGGGTCTCTCCGTAGTCAGGGCCACCCCGGGCCCTCTCCGGGCTCAGTCTGAGAGGGTCCTGGATACTTAGCCGGGGGTCGGTTCTTGCCGGGGTCCTGGCATTGCTGTCACAATGTGACAGCTGGTTGGACTACTGGGGCCAGGGGACCCTGGTCACCGTCACCTCAGGTGATTCCTCACCCCCTCACTCTGAGTCCACTTAGGGAGACTCAGGGTCATAGTCTCAGAGACATTCTGGAGGTCAGGAAGGAAAGCCAGGGAGAGGGATCCTTCCATTGGGAACCCAGCCTCCCCTTCCCCAGGCTTGGCCACAGGCATCTGGGGCCAGGGCGCTCCTTTGTCTGGTCTGGGGTGGCCACTCTTGGCTTCATCTGGAGCATTGCCAGGGGCTGTCGTTTTTGTTGTGGGACAGGGCTCTGTCCTGTTCCAAGGCACCCGCTCTCCGGGACGGGTGCCCCCGGGGTGTTTGGACTCCTGGAATGACTTAGGAGCCATCTGCTTGCACTTGGACTTCCCAGGCCGGCAGTGGTCTAGCTTCTGAAGGGTCAGGCCAGAATGTGGGGTCTGTGGGAGGCCAGCAGAGGGTTCCATGAGAAGGGCCAGGACAGGGGCATGGACAGTCAGCTTCCATGTGATACCTGGAGACAGAGGGTCTCTGGGTGGCTGCGAGCACTGTGAGCCGGGCGCCCAGGGTTTTTGTGGGGTGAGGATGCACATTCTGCCACTGTGATTACTACGGTATGGATTTCTGGGGCCAAGGGACCCAGGTCACCGTCTCCTCAGGTAAGAATGGCCACTCTAGGGTCTCTGTTTTCTGCTAGTGCCTGTGGGGTTTTCTGAGCATTGCAGGCTGGTCCTCAGGACAAGTTCCGAGGGGACCTGGGGGGGCTGGCCAGCAGAGGACAGGCACTGGGGAGCCTGGGGGGGGGGCGTCTCGGAGCCTCTGTGGATTTTCTGATGCCTTTGGAAAATGGGTCTCAGGCTGGGTGCGTCTGATGGAGTAACTGAGCCTGGGGGCTTGGGGAGCCACGTCCGGATGAGAAGCCAGAGCAAACCAGGGCTCCATGGCTGGAGGGCCACTGTGGGGGCTGCCTGCCGAGGTGCTGGGGTCTTAGCGATGGCTGAGGAGTGTGTCTCAGGAGGGAGCGGTGTTGCTGAGACTGCAAGATCGTGGCACAGACAGCCAGTAGTGAAATATTTTCTTTAGAATGACAAGGTGTGCTGTGTGAGAGATAAAGAGATAAATTCTTTATCTCCAGCCAATAAAGAATTTAAGCTGCATCTTAAATTCTTTATTGGCTGGAAAGAGAACTGTCGGCGTGGGTGAATCCAGCCAGGAGGGACGTGTAGCCTCGGTCTTGATGAGAGCAGGGTCGGGGGCGGGGGGAGCCCAGAAAGGGCGGCTGCTGATCTGACAAGGACTTAGCGAGGCCGCTTGAGCTTCCAAGAGAAAAGGATTCTTCATCTTAAGAGGCGTGCTTACTAAATGTTAAAAGACAGGATATGTTTGAAATGGCTCCTGAGAAAAATGGTTTAAGAAAATCCTGACTTAAAAATGTGAGAGCTTTTCAAGTGTATTAATTTTTTTAACTGTCCAAGTCTTTGAAATTCTTATCATTCGATTAACACCCATTAGTCATCTCTCTCTGGAACTGAGGCCAGAGCAAGTTCAGCTAAGAAATACTAGCACAGTGCTGTCAGCCCCGTGCAGGACTGAGTTTTGACAATCATAAATCCAGTTTATTTTTTTAATTAATTGAGTGAAGCTGGGAACGGATGCTGAGTTAGAGTCAAGATGGCTGCATGAGGGTCTCGGGTACCCACAGCAGGTGGCAGGAAGCGGGTCACCACAAGAGTCTATTTTAGGAAGCGAAAAAACACACTTGGTAAATCTGCCACTCCTGGGTGTGAAGCGGTGGTTTTGCCAGGCCCAGATCTGAAACTGCTCCACTGAGCAAAACAACACCTGGGCCATTTGCGTTTCTAAAATAAGGTGAGGCTGACTGAAACTGGAAAGGCTATTTTTTTAACTGTCCAAACTTAATTTGCAGTCTTAGCTTATCAACTCTAGTTTGTGCAAACAGCATACCAACTTCTAAACTGCATTCATTTTCAAAGTAAGATGTTTAATAAATTTAACAGTCTTAGGAAGAACTTATGACTATATTCAAAAAACTTTTTAAATTAGTTTGTTATCCCTTCATGTGATAATTAATCTCGGACACTTTTTCAATATCTCAGAGCATTATTTTATAATGACTATGCTCACAATTTTTTTTAGGTTAACCTGTTTTCATGATTAAGGAAAAACACTGATATTCTGATAGAGTGGCTTTCATTTTAGTATTTTTCAAGACCACTTTTCAGCTACTCATTTTAGGATAAGTTTTAGGTGAAATGTGCATGATTATCCTGAATTATTTCAGTTGAACATGTTAGTTGGTGGATTAAGAGAAAACTCAGTCAGACAGAAGGACAGGTTCTGTTTGGAATTCCTGGTTCAGCCTCAGCAGGAGTGGTCTAGCGAGGCTTTGGGAGGGTGGCCGCCAGGCTCGGGCTGGACTTTGGGTCTCCACGGACCTCCCAGAGCTGGGATGTATGGCCTATGCCACCAGCCCGACCGGCTGCCTGGGACCCAGCCCTTGTTAACGGACTCGGAGGAATTATTCCATGCCAAAGCCTTGCACGGCTCGCGGTGACCAGACACCCAACACGGTAAGAGACAGGCAGCCACGCTGCCACATCTGCTTCTCTGCAAACTCTGTATTTGATGTCTTATTTCCACCGGAGGGGGAATCGGTCTTAAGTGCTTGATGAAGAGCGGGAGACTCATTTGTGTGAGTCTTTTGAGTGTCCGTTGTCTGGGTCACTCCCATTTAACTTTCTCTGAAGCCCATTTCGAGGAGAGGTCCAATGAGCTGCTCTGCAGCCCGTGGATGGGGCCGGCCTGGTTCATGGTGTTGGAGAACACGCCAAGCCCCACTGGCATCGCCCTTGTTTAAGTCATAGACTGTAGGTCATTATCGCGCCCTTGAAAGTAACCCACGCCTTCCAAAGCAATTTGTAGTAAACGGCAGAATTTTAAGTGGCAACTTGAGATAAAATGCATTTCTGGGTTGTTTCCAATGATGACTGTTATCTAGAGGGAATGTGAAGGCAGGAGCTTATTTCAGGCTCAGGAGGGAAGAGATGCTCCCGAAGGGTGGAGGCTCTGAGCATCTCCAACACTGTCCTCTCGGTGCAGAAGCTGTACTGCCGCTTCTAGAGCAAGGGGAGCCGATCGTTTTTATCACAGTACAAGCTCCTAAGTTCTGGTCTAATTCTCAAGATGTTTTAATGACTTTAAAGAAGCAAAGAAATATTCCACCCAGGTAGTGGAGGGTGGTCATGCTTGGTACTGCTTTGGAAGCAAAACCCAGTTGGTGCTGGGGCAGGACTGCAGGAAATTGGGGTATCAAGTAGAGGGAGACAAAAGATGGAAGCCAGCCCCGCTGTGCAGGAACCCGGCAATGAGATGGCTTTAGCTGAGGCAAGCAGGTCTGGCGGGCTGACCGTTTCTGACAATTCCATCAGCTTTCAGAAATGGACTAGGATGGGTAAAACTGACATGAGCTAACCTAGACTAAACAAGGCTGGGCTGGGCTGAGCTGAGCTGAGCTGAGCTTGGCTGAGCTAAGCAGAGCTAGGCTGAGCCAGGCTGGATTAGGCTGAGTTGAGCTGACCTGAGCTGAATTGGGCTTAAGTGGGGTGTACTGGGCTGAGCTGGGACAAGCTGGGGTGGGCTAGGCTGAGCTGGACTGAGCTGGGCTGAGCCGGGCTGAGCTGAGCCGGGCTGAGCTTAGCCGAGCCGAGCCAGGCCGGGCCGGGCCGGGCTGAGCCGGGTTGGGTTAAGCTGAGCTGAGCTGAGCTGGGTTAGGTTGAGCTGAGCTGAGCTGAGCTGAGCTGAGCTGAGCTGTGTTGGGCCGAGCTGGGTTGGGTTGGGCTGAGCTGAACCAAGCTGGGTTGAGCTGAGCTGGGTTGGGTTGAGCTGTGCTTTGCTGAGCTGGGCTGGGCTGGGCTGTGCTGAGCTGGGTTGGGTTGAGCTGGGCTGAGCTGACCTGGGATGGGCTGGGTTGGGTTGAG
>PVKV010028386.1:0-25065 GCA_004027835.1 Alouatta palliata | reverse complement strand
AAAAAAAAAAAAAAAAAAAAGAAAAAAGAAGTTTGCTTAAAAACACATCGGGTGGCCGGGCGTGGTGGCTCACGCCTGTAATCCCAGCACTTTGGGAGGCCAAGCTGGGCATATCATGAGGTCAGGAGTTCAAGACCAGGCTGGCAAATATGGTGAAACCCAATCTCTACTAAAAATACAAAAATTAGCTGGGCATGGTGGCGTGTGTTTGTAGTCCCAGCTACTTGGGAGGCTGAGGCAGAAGAATTGCTTGAACCCGGGAGGCAGAGGTTGCAGTGAGCTGAGATCACACCACTGCACTCCAGCCTGGTGATAGAGCGAGACTCCATCTAAAAAAAAATCAACACACATCAGGTATCTGGAGCAGCACTGCCCAACAGAACCTTCTGAGGTGATGGAAATGTTCTCCATTTGCACTGTCAATATGATAGCCAGTGGCCGCAAGCAGCTACTGAGCTCTTGAAATGTGTTTTGCATGACCTAGGAGCTGAATTTTACTTCAGTTCAATTAATTTAAATTTATAGGTGGCTAGTGGCTACTGTACTAACTTCCAGTTTGCAGAAAATGTAGAGGAGAAAGGAGGAAGTTAAAACAACACCTGTAGTAAACCCCAAGAGATAACCCTGATGAGATCAGAGCAATCTTCTGGGAAAGACATTTTTTCACTGGGAAACTTTGCCTATAGACTGGATATTAGATGATATTATGGAATTATTGTACATTTTGTTAAATGTGATAATGGATTGCTTGTGTAGGAAAATGCCCTTATTTTTAGGAGCTGCATTAGAGTATTAAGTGGCAGCATGTCATAATGTCTAGGCTTCACCTTAAAATACATCCAAAAAATAAAATAGATTATGCAAAAATGAAAAAAGTGTTGAAATTTTTTAAATTTAGGTAACTACCTAGCACTTTGGGAGGCCGAGGTGGGTGAATCACCTGAGGTCAGGAATTCAAGACCAGCCTGGCCATCATGGTGAAACCCCATCTTTAAAAAAAAAAAAAAAAAACAGCTTGGGTGGAGTCAGACCAGGATGCCCAGCCAGGGTTCCCATGTCGGGGAGGGGAACGCCCACGTGGCTTGGGTGAAGGATGCTTCAGGGGATGCAAAGGCTCTGGTGGCTGGGAAGAGCTTGGGGATGACAGAGACCCCAAGGATTCTATGGAGGTGGTCGGGTTTGGTAATAGGGTGCTTGCATGTGGCGGGTGTGAAGGGTGCTTCAGGGGACACAAAGGCTCTGGTGGCTGGGAGGTGCTCAGGGATGACAGGGACTCAAAGGACCCTATGGAGGTCTTCGGGTCTGGTGATGGCATGGAGGCCAGAGGAGCTGGGGGAGATTGTGGGGACAAGTTGGTGGGGGAAGCTTTCCAATGCCACCACGTGGCTGGTAGTTCCTAGCAGTTGTTTGTGGTGATGGGAGCTGCCGTCCCCAGGGAGCTTCCTCAGGCGCCTGCAGCAGACAGGAGGCACAGGCTGCAGCCGGGAGCACTGTGTACCCCTGGCCCACACCCCTCCAGAGCCCCCACACTGACTTCACAAAGCTCTGCCTACTCCTGTCCCAGGGCTTTAGTGACATCCCGGCTGTGACCTCCCCCTCCCATATCCGCCCCAGGCCCTGGTAGGAAGGAGGACATGAGGGAGAAAGGGAAAGAGCCTCACTTTTCCAGTAGGAGAGTGTAGACCTGAGCATTCTCCAGTTCTTTCAAGAGACTTCGACAAGTTGGAAAGCAGGAGTGGGTTATGGTGGCGAGGGAGGGAACTGGGACTTACAGGAGGCTGAGTGCACGTGCTCTTAGGGGAGACCCCAGGAGAGAGGATTAGACCCTGGAGCCCCAGCATCTGTGTCCAAGGCCACGTGGCCCAAGCGTGATAGCCAGGTGATCTGTGCTCTCCTTGGACACACTGGCCCGGAAGGTGAAAGTCACAGCCTACTTTTGCTGCCTGCTGCTTGGGCTTGGTCTCCTGACAGCTGTTGGGAAAACTCCTTTGACCTGAGGCAGGGGCAGGGGTGCTAGCAATTGCTCACCTCCACCCCACCCCCAAAAGTGGAGTGCAGAGAATCCCACAGATGCCTAAGTGAACTCAGGTCCCCCAAAGCCCTGTTAAGGGCAGCCCCTCACCCAGTCTGCAGGAAGTCATTGGAGGCTGCACCTACTGCAAGTGTCTCTGCAGACATGGATGGTGGGCAGAGAGCCTGGAGGGCCAGGCCGCCCAGCTGGAAAGGCAGCAGGAAGGAGGCTACAGCTGAGACTTCGGGCAGGCATCCTCTGGGCAAGGCACAACCTCCCACTGAGAACAGAATTATTTTTAAACCCCTAAACTTTAACCTTCCTTGGGTAATGAATAAAAATTGGTGCACCGGCTCAGGATCCACAGGGAAGGAAGTGAGCAGGGTCAGCAGAACCAGGGGTTTGGTTTTGTAGAGTAAGTTCAGTGGACCATGGTTTTCAACTTTCTTTTTAAGAGCAAGGCCTAGATAAACTGAGGCCCAGTGGAGACCTACATCAAGACTCTGCAGAATAGAGGCATTAAGGTCCAGGAGTCCAGGTGAGAGCCCCCTGGTCCCCATTCCTCTCCCCGGAAAAGGCCAAGAGGCAGGGGAAGGGAGGGATAGGACTAGGAGCTGGGGCTTTGAGTTTCTTGTTTTTGAAGGGACTTGGGTCCAATGGATTGTTTTCCTTGGGGCTAAAAGTAAACTCAGTTCCCTGGCTGTTTTGTATGTGTATGTTTGTTTTGGTTTGGGTTTTTTATTTGGTTTATATTTTTTGTTTCGTTTTTTTTTGAGACAGAGTCTCCCTCTGTTGCCCAAACAAAAGTGCAGTGGTGCAATCCCGGCTCACTGCAACCTCCACCTCCCAGGTTCAAGCGATTCTCTTGCCTCAGCCTCCTGAGAAGCTAGGACTACAGGTGTGCGCCACCACGCCCGGCTAATTTTTGTATTTTTAGTAGAGATGGGGTTTCACCATGTTGGTCAGGCTGGTCTCAAACTCCTGACCTAATGATCCTCCTGCCTCAGCATCCCAAAGTGCTGGGATTACTTTGGGAATAAGAAAAAGTTTGAGATTAGCCTGAGCCACCGTGCCCAGCTGTTTTTTTCATTTTTAATCTCTCCTGCAGCCCCACCTGCTAAGTGTCCAGTGTCCAGTGAGGCCAGGCCCACTCCTCCAGGACACATTGACCCAGGCACAACCTCCTCCCATTTTTCAGAGCCGAGAATGCAGAACCCAGCTCCCATCCCTGCGTGTCTCTGACCAGGCTGAGCCTGGCTGGGAGTCCCCCCTCCCAGAGCCCAGAAACAGGGCTGAACTTAAACTCCCATCTGTTTGCGGAATGGAAGTCAGAGGTCATTAGGGCCAATGCCTGGGTCCAGGACTGGTGGAGACCAGCTTCTTCCCTCCTCACCTCTGGCCTCCTTTGCTCTGATTTTTCTCCCCTGCACTCGCCCTTCTCCCTCCTTCCTTTACCCAGGCTCATTTTGCCCACCCCTTTCCCACACGTTTACTCTTTAAACTCCGGTGAACTGGTTCAGTCCTATGGCAGCCCTGGGCCAGGCGGGAGTCGGGGATGGCTGCCAATGACCTCTGCCACCAGCACCCTCCCCCAGTTGCTTCATCTTTTCACAGGCTTGGCGGGGGGCACCGAGGAGGACCCGAAGCCCCTCCCGTGAGTATCAGACATCTCGGGAAATAAGAAGTGATGGCATGAAAGGAGGGAGGAATCCTTTGAGCCTGGGGCATCTGTTCCCCAGCACGGAGGTGGGCACTGCCCTTGCTTCAGGTCCTCAAGGGGCTTAGGCCTCCAAGGGGCTTAGACTGGCCAACACCACCCTGTGACCCTCCTCCTTTTCCTGGGGCAACTGTCTTTGGGTGCTAATCTCAAACTTTTTCTTGCTTCCAAACCTGCCAGGAAGGGACCAGCTTTGAGCTGTACACCCTGTGACTTGTTTGGGTGGAGAAAAGTTGTGGGAGAGGGACCGTGGGGCCACCTCAACTGGGACCACTTTCCTCCTCCCTCCTAACCTGCCACTCTTCTTGGAAACTGCTGGTTTCGAACTCCTGACCTCAGGTGATCTTCCCGCCTTGGCCTCCCAAAGTGCTGAGATTGCAGGCTTGAGCCACCACACCTGGCCAAGCTGGGGCATTTCTAAGGCTTCTGGGAACCATAATTTTTGTTTTGGTTTAGTGTGTGTGTGTGTGTGTGTGTGTGTGTGTGCGTGCGTATGTGACAGGGTCTTCCTCTGTTACCTAGATGGAATGCAGTAGCACAATCATGGCTCATTGCAGCCTCAACCTGCCAGGCTAAAGCAATCCTTCCACCTCAATCCCCTGAGAATCTGGGACTACAGGAGCACATCACCACTCCTGGCTAATTTTTGTATTTTTTGTAGAGATGTGGTTTTGTCATGTTGTCCAGGTTGGTCTTAAACTCCTGGGGTCAAGTGATCCTCCTGCCTCAACCTCCCAAAGTGCTGGGATTACAAACGTGAACCACTCTATTGGGCCAAATCATATCTCTACATACAATAGAACATGTCCCTGATTATTCTCTGCTTTTGAACAGGAGCTGAGAAATGACCCCTCACCACTGCAGGCAAAAGCTCTGGGAGGGAGACCAAGGCTGGGAGAAAAGGCAGGACTCCAGGGGCTGCCAAGTATCCTCTAGCCTGGGTCAGGAGAAGGCTCATCCTCCAAGGTCCCCTGGGGGAAGTGGAGCCTGCCTCTGGGGGCACAGCGTCCTTCATCCCCAAGCCACCGCCTGGCTGCCACTTTGATGCGGGAGTCAGGTGGGCTCTGGGATACCTGGAACCTTCTTACCCTTCCCAGCCCCCAGGGGTGCAGTGCCTGCATCATGGCCCTCAGGGCCCCCACTCCCCCAGCTTGACCTCTCTGAGTCACACTGACCTGAAGCCTCCTGAGGGCTGAAGACCCCCCACCCCATGGGGCACAAAAGATGGCCCCGGCAGGCCCAGGCACAGACAGGCAGGGAGAGATGGCCCCACTGCACTGGTCCCTTGTGGCTGGGACCAGGACACACTCCCTGTCTGGCAGCCACCGCCCAGTCCCCCACACATTGCCACACACACGTGTGGAAGAAATCATGACACAGGGTCTTGACTGGGGCCTCTCCCTGCCATGTGACAGCTCCTGAGGTCCCTGCGGCGGTCTCCCCACTGCGTCCCCAGCCCTAGTGCAGCCCAGTGCTTGAGACAACCATGCTGGGAACTTCCAGCTGTGCTGGGTTCTGGGCGCCGACCCGGTTGCTAGCTGGCGCCTGCTCCTGCCAGAGATGTGCCCTGCACGTCGCCCGTGGCCAGTGCACTCCCAGCCAAGCCCAGGTGGCCAGTGACCACAGCCCACTGCCCAGAGCAAGCAGAAAGGCACTTCTCAAAGCCTGGGCTCCCCTGCTTGGCACTCCAGGCCACCTTTGTGCTGGCAGATGCGGGAACCCGCATCCAGCAAGACTTACCTTAACTGAGCAGCCATGACAGCACCGATGTCGCCTTTGCCATCCCCAGTGCATGCTGGGGCTGCAGCTTGAGGGATGGTGACTCTGGCCGGCGGGTCTCTGCAGTGGGGTGTCTGCCCCGTGTCTGCCCAGGTGTGGCCGACGTGGGAATGGCACCTCTGGGCAGGAACTGCAGAGCACTCGGCAGCTGTGCGCCCTGCTCTGATCACTGTTGGGCCAGGCGGGTGTGGGCTGCTCTGGAGGAGCGGAAAGGGGCGGCGCCAGGCGGCAGGTGGGAGCGGGGAATGGCCGGGCTTAGCTAGGAGCAGGGCCAAGGGCAGGAGCAGGGCGAGGTGGGACAGGGTTAAGAGTGTGGCGAGGTAACAGCCAGGCACATGGGAGCGAGGCAGGTACTGGAAAGGCCACCAGTAGCCTGGATCTGCACACCTCTGCAAGCACAGCAGCTCCTTTCACCAGATGCGCCCTTTCCACGGAGTCCCTGGGTTGCGCCCTTTCCAGCCCAGGTTTTCACAGCTTCCCTTCCTGGGGCTAGCTCAGGTGTCTGGCCTTTGCTTGTCAGGCCCAGGCCATGTGTTCATAGCTGTCTTAATCAGAGAAAGCCCAGATGTTCACAGACATCCTTATCAGGTCCAGCTGAAGTCATCCTCAGTTGGATCCAGCCCAGGTATTAATAGTCATCCTCAGTGGGATTAGCCCAGTTGTTCACAGTGGTCTTCATTGGGATGAGTCTAGGTGTCTGTCAAGAGCCAACCATATTGGGTCCAGCCAGGTGTTCATAGCCATCCTCATGGGGGCAGCCCAAACTTTCACAGTGGCCCTCATTGGCCCCCGGCCAGGTGTTCACTGCTGTCTTCATTTGGCCTAGCCTAGACGTTCATAGCTGTGCTCATGGAGACCAGCCAAGGTGTTTACAGCTGTCTTCATGGCAGTCAGCCCCGGTGCCACAGCTGCTTTTATTGGCTTAGCCCAAGTGTTCTCAGCTGTTCTCACTAGACCCAGGCCAGGTGTTCACAGCTATCTTCACTGGCCCAGCCTAGGTTTTCATAGCTGCCCTCACTGGGCCCAACTCAGGTGTTCACAGCTGTTTACTTTGGGCCAAGCCCAGATAATCCAAGCTGTCCTCATAGGGCCCAGCCATGGCATTCACAGCTGTCCTCACTGGTAGCTAGCCCAAGTGTTACTACTTGTCCTCACTGGGTTCATGTCCAGACCAGTGTTTATAGACATCCTCATTGGGCCAACCCAGGTGTTCAATGCTGACGTCACTGGGCCCTGCCTAGCTCTTCATAGCGGTCCTCATTGGGCCCAGGCCAGGTGTTCACAACCGTCCTCATCAAGGTCAGCCCAGGGGTTCACAGCCTTTCTCATTTGCATGAGCTCAGTTTTTTATAGCAATCAATAGCAAGGCAAGTCCAGGAGCTCATGCATCCCCTCAATGACATCAAGCCCAGGGTTTAGAGCCATTTTCATTGGTCCCAGACACCTGTTCAGAGCTGTCTTCCTTGTGCCCAGCTCAGGCATTCACAGCTGTCTTCATCCAGGCCTGCACGGGTGTTCACAGTGGTCCTCATCTAAGCCAGACAAGATGTTCTCTGTCATTCACATGACAGCCAGCACAGATGTCCACAGCCATCCTCATTGAGGCCAGCCAGTGGGGGCCAGCCCATGTGTCCACAGCTGTCCTTAGTGGGCCTAGCCCAGGTGTTCATAGCTTTCCTCACTGGACTTAATCCAGGTGTTCCCAGCAGTTCCCATGGTCTCAGGCCAGGTGTCTTAATTAGGCCCAGTGCAGATGCTCACAGCTGTCCTCATTGGGTTCAGCTAAAACAAACAGAACTGTCCTCCTGAGCCCAGCCCAGGTGTTTATAGCTGTCCACATTGGGGTCAGCCCAGGTGTTCATAGCCATATGCTTTGGGCCCAGCACAGTTATTCCAAGCTGTCCTCCTAGGGCCCAGCCCAGATGTTCATAGCCATCCTCATTTGTCCCAGCACAGGTGTTCACAGCTCTCCCCATTTGCAACAGGCCAGATGTTCACATCCGATCTCACTGGGCCCAGCCCAGGTATGCGATGCTGTCCTTACTGGGAACAACCCATGCTTTCACAGCGGTCCTCACTGGTGCCAGCCAAGTTTCTTAAAGCTGCCATTTGGCTGAACCATGGTGTACATAGCCATCCCCATTGAGCACAGCTCAGGTGTATCCATAGCTATCCTCATTGGAGCCAGCTTAGGTGTTCCTCATTTGTCTCAGCACAGGGGTTCACAGCTGTCCCCCTTGGCTGAGCCCAGCTATTCATTGCAATCATTACTTGAGCAAGACCAGGTATTCATGGCTGTTCTAACTGGGGGCGATCCCAGGAGTTAATAGTGCTCCTCACCTGGGCCAGCCCAGGCATTCACAGCCATCCTCATCATGATCAGTTTAAGTGTTCAAAGCTGTCCTCCTGTGACCAGCCTGGTCATTCACTGCTGCTTTTACTGGGCCCAGCCTAGGTTTTCATAGCTTTCCTCATTGGGCCCAGGCTGTGTGTTCAAAGCCGTCTTAATCAGAGAAAGCCCACGTGTTCACAGACATCCTTTTTGGGTCCAGCCAAAGTTGCCCTCACTTGGGCCCAGCCCAGGTGTTAATAGTCGTCCACAGTGGGATTAGCCCAGTTGCTCACAGCGTCTTTTTCGGGTGAGTTTAGGTGTCAAAAGCCATTCATATTGGCCCCAGCCAGGTGTTCATAGCCATCCTCATGAGGGCAGGCCAAACTTTCACAGTGGCCCTCACTGACTCCAGGCCAGGTGTTCACGGCTGTCTTCATTGGCCCAGCCTAGACATTCATAGCTGTGCTCATCATGGAGAGCAGCCAAGGTGTTTACAGCTGTCTTGACGGCAATCAGCCCCGGTGCCACAGCTGCTCTTATTGGTGTAGCCCAGGTGTTCTCAGCTGTCCTCACTGGGCCCAGTCTAGATTTTCATAGCCGCCTTCACTAGACCCAGGTTAGGTGTTCACAGCTGTCCACATTGTGTCCAGCCCAGGTATTCAAAGCTTTCCTCATGGGGTCCAGCCAAGGTGATCACAGCTGCTAGCTAGCTCAGGTATGAATACTTGTCCTCATCAGCCTAGATCAGTGTTCACAGCCATCCTCATCAGGCCAACCGAGGTGTTATAAGCTGTTCGCTCTGGGCCCAGGCCAGGTGTTCACAGCCATCCTCATTGGGGAAAACCCAGTGTTAATAGTTTTGTTTTATTTATTTTTTTTACTGGGCACAACCCAGTGTTCACAGCTGTTTGCATCTGACCTATCTCAGGTGTCTTCATAGCTGTCTTCATTGGAACCAGCACAGCTGTTAACAGCTTTCCTCATCTTGGCATCCCCAGTGTCCATAGCCATCTTCTTTGTTTCTAGCAAGTTGTTCACAGCTGTCCTCACTGGACAGCCCACGTGGTCACAGCCATCCTCATGACAGCCAGCCAGTGTGTTCACACTCATGCCAATTGGGCCAGCCAAGATATAGCCACACTCATCCAAGTCAGTCCCCGTGTTCATAGCTGCCCTAATTCAGCCCAGCTCAGGTGTTCACAGCTGTCAACATTGGGTCCAGCTCAGTTGTTCATAGCCATCCTCATTTGGATGATCTAAGGTGTTCATAACAATCAATAAGGCAGCAAGCCCAGGTGTTCAGGCTGCTTCTTAATGGGAGGCCTGCCCAGGGCTGAAGAGCCATTTTCCTTGAGCTCAGCTCACCTGTGCATAGCTGGCTTCATTGTGCACAACCCAGGTGTTCACAGCTGTCCTCATCGAGTACTGCACAGTTATTCACAGTGGCTCTCGTCTAAGTGAGCCAACAGAGAATAGAGTGTTCTCTGTCACTCACATTAGAGCCAGCCCCAATGTTCATCGCAGTCTTCATGGAGGTCAGCCAATTTGTTTACATTCATGCTAATTGGGGCCAGCCAATGTGGACTGAAAAGCTTTCCCAAAGCTTTGCAGTGCTCTAATTGAAATGTTAATCTCACCCAGAGCCACCCCCATACATACCCAGAATAATATTTGGCCAAATGTCTGCCCTCTGTGGGCCAAATGGACGTGTGAAATTAACCTCAATGGTTAACTGAGGTTAACCACTGAGGTTAATTTCTGGAACCAAGGTTCTAAGTTTCCAGGTCCAGGAGGCTGGCATCCTCCTGCTACCACTGATGTGTCCTGGGGGTTACTGGGGACAGGCTCTGCCTGGCTGCCTTGAGCTGTGACCTTGGTCTTTTCCAGACTTTGGACTTGAACCTAAGCACACACTGTGTGGGTCTTGAGCCCCAAGCCTTCAGTCTGGGATGAACTCCATCAGCTCTCCTGGAGCTCCAGCTGGCCAGGCGCAGATCTGGAGACTTCTCCATTTCCAGGGGAGGTCATGCCCTAATGCCTTACTGAGCATCCTTAGTAGAATAAAATCAGTATTAGAGGCTAGGGGGTCAACCTCAAACAACCACCACATTTACTGCCAAGCCTATAGGTTTTAAAAAATTCGTTTCTTAATTTGCATAGAGTAAAACTTACTCTTTTAGCGTATAGTTCTCTGGGTTTTGATAAATGCATAAAGTCATGTAGCTACCACTGTCATCAGAATTTGAAACACTTTCATCACACCCCAAAAAATTCCTTTTGCAGCCTTTTTATAGCCAAACTATCCTTCTTCCCTGAACTCCCAGCCCCACACCAGGAACCCCTGAACCACTGATCTGTTCCTCCTATAGCTTGGCCTTTTCCAGGTTGTTGCATACATGGAATTATACAGCAGGTCTCCTTTGAGTCTGGCTTCTTCCATTTAATGTAAAACATTTGAGATCTGTCCATATTGTTGAGTGTATCAATGAGTTTGTTTTGTATCATTGCTGAGGAGCATTCTGTCGCACGGATGTACCAAAGTCAGTCTATCCAGTCCTCAGTTGGAAGACAACTGGGTTGTTTCTAGTTTTGGATAATTATAAATAAAGCCACTATATACAGGCACATCCAGGTTTTACACGAACATATGTTTCATTTCTCTTGGGTTCCAATACCCCAGGCGTGTGATCGCTAGGTCGTATGAAAAGAGTGTGTATGAGAAGCTGCCAAACTGTTTTCCAAGGAAGCATAGCATTTTGTATTCCCTGTGGCAATGAATGAGAGTTCACAGATCAGTGGTTCAGGTATTCCCGGTGTGCAGCTGGGGCTTAAGGGCTGGTGGATAGTTTGACTACAAAAAAAGGCAGCACAAAGGAATTTTTGGGGTGCCATGAAACTGTGTCAAATCCTGCTGACAGTGGTGGCTACAGAGAGAAGTGTCAGTGAAAATGAAAGTGCTTTCGGCATTCTGGTGCACAGCGGAGCGGCAGCGGGCCCAGCTAGCGGAGCGGAGCGGAGGTGCAGCTTGACTTTCCCCCGCCCTCGGGCGCCAGCCCCACTCCTCCGCCTGCAGGGCCGACCCCGCCGTACAATCCCCTGCGGCGCGAGCCCACGGCGGCTCCGGGCGTCCCACAGCAGACCCCCATCATGGGTAGCCAGAGCTCCAAGGCTCCCCAGGGCGACGTGACCGCCGAGGAGGCAGCAGGCGCTTCCCCCTCGAAGGCCAAGGGCCAGGAGAATGGCCACGTGAAAAGCAATGGAAACTTATCTCCCAAGGGTGAAGGGGAGTTGCCCCCCGTGAACGGAACAGATGAGGCAGCTGGGGCCACTGGCGATGCCATCGAGCCAGCACCCCCTAGCCAGGGTGCTGAGGCCAAGGGGGAGGTCCCCCCCAAGGAGACCCGCAAGAAGAAGAAGAAATTCCCTTTCAAGAAGCCTTTCAAATTGAGCGGCCTGTCCTTCAAGAGAAATCGGAAGGAGGGTGGGAGTGATTCTTCTGCCTCCTCACCCACAGAGGAAGAGCAGGAGCTGGGGGAGGTCGGTGCCTGCAGTGACTAGGGCGAGGGCACTGCCTAGGAAGGGACGGCTGCTGCCACCCCTGAGAGCCAGGAGCCCCAGGCCAAGGGGGCAGAGGCTAGTGTGGCCTCAGAAGAAGAGGCAGGGCCCCAGGTTACAGAGCCATTCACTCCTTCAGAGCGGCAGAGTGGCCCTACACCAGCCAGCGCTGAGCAGAATGAGTAGCTAGGTGGGGGCAGGTGGGTGATCTCTAAGCTGCAAAAACTGTGCTGTCCTTGTGAGGTCACTGCCTGGACCTGGTGCCCTGGCTGCCTTCCTGTGCCCAGAAAGGAAGGGGCTGTTGCCTCCTCCCAGCCACGTTCCCTTTCCTCTCGCTCCTGTGGATTCTCCCATCAGCCATCTGGTTCTCAAGGCCAGTTGAAGATGGTCCCTTATAGCTTCCCAAGTTAGGTTAGTGATGTGAAATGCTCCTGTCCCTAGTCCTACCTCCTTCCCTGTCTCCACCCCTGCATAAGGCAATTGTTGGTTTTCTTCCCCAATTCTTTTCCAAGTAGGTTTTGTTTACTCCCCAAATCCCTGAGCCAGAAATGGGATGCTTATACTCCCAAACCTTGAGTGTCCAGCCTTCCCCTGTTGTTTTTAGTCTCTTGTGCTGTGCCTAGTGGCACCTGGGCTGGAAAGGACACTGCCTGGTCTAGGTTTTTATAAATGTCTTACTCAGGTTCAAACCTCCAGCTTGTGAATCAACTGTGTCTCTTTTTTGACTTGGTAAGCAAGTATTAGGCTTTGGGGTGGGGGGAGGTCTGTAATGTGAAACAACTTCTTGTCTTTTTTGCTCCCATTGTTGTAAATAACTTTTAATGGTCAAACCCCAGATTTGTACTTTTTTTTTTTTAACTGCTAAAACCATTCTCTTCCACTTGGTTTTACTGTAACATTTGGAAAAGGAATAAATGTCGTCCCTTAAAAAAAAAAAAAAAAGAAAGAAAGTGCTTTGTGAAGAGTGAGGGTGCTTCACAAGGTGCTCCGGCAGGAGGATTCAGAGGAGGTATTTGGCATTTCTTTTTTGTCTTTTTTCCTTTTTTTGGAGACAGAGTGTTACTCTGTCTCCCAGGCCAGAGTGCAGCAGCACCATCCTGGCTCCCTGCAACTTCTGCCTCCTGGGCTCAAGCAATTCTCCTGTCTCAGCCTCCCGAATAGCTGAGATTACAGGTGCACACCAACATGCCTAGCTAATTTTTGTATTTTAGTAGAGGCAAGGTTTCACCATGTTGGCCATGGCTGGTCTTTAACTCCTGACTTCTGGTGATCTGCCTGCCTCGGCCTCCCAAGGTGCTGGGATTACAGATGTGAGCCATTGAGCCCTGTCCAGAGGGCATATTTCTAAACTCTAAACTCCCGTGGGCTACTAGCCAATCCTTCTGAATGGGGACAGCATGCTTCCATTTCCAGGTGATTTGCTTCTCTGGAGGGGAGACAGGGAAACATCCTCCCACTTGTTTTGCAAATGAGGGCACAACACTGCCTCTTATGGTTGAGCCAGCCTGGCATTAGATAGTAGGATCAAGAGCAAGGTTCTGCACCTCGTATTTTATTCCTAAGTTCACAAAGTAAAATGAAGTGTGATCATTGGCACATTCTTGTGCTATGTGACAAGAATGAGGCCAGTGGAAACACTCAAATGTTCAATCAGAATGTCAGAGCTGGCAGGGGCCTTAGCAATTTTGACTTAAGAGATGATAACCTATGACATGCCCAGTCCCCAGGACTCCTTCAGCCTTACTGGGCTGCCCTAGGTGAAATAAGTTCAGCTCTTTTAGCACGTGGCCTCCCAGAATACAGGGCAGCATCCCACCAAAGGTAGGATGGGACGGCCTTACCAATCCGTGGTAGCCTCGTCCACAGAGACAGACGTGAAGCCACGCTGCTGGCTGCCCCGCGGCCAGAGATCCCGCCTCCTGGTTTAGACTCCCCGAGCCTTTGCTTCATTCATTTCAGTGCCCATTTCTGAGGCACTGTCGCATTTCAAACGTCCTGAGAATATGTTTAATGAGAACTCGGACATACCGCCTTTTAAAATAAAACAGAAGGGACAAGCTCATTATATTGCTCAGCATTCTGTGGTAAACTTTTTTTTTCTTCTTTCTTTTCTTTTTTTAATTTTTATTTTATTTATTTATTTTAACTTTTTTTTTTTTTTTTTTAAATAAAGCACTTTCCCAAATGGAGTAATCCCTTGAGATGCAAATCCTCATTTATACGAAGTTTCCCAAAGGGAATTGAAGAGAAAATCCCTTATACAGAAGAGAGACAAAGCAAATGAGGAAGTGTTTTCACGGAATTTTTAAAAGAGACACTCATTCTGAGATTGAATTGCAGATATTTTAAGGGTACAATATTTTATGTCAAACGTAATCCTTTTCTACATTTTTAATAATGTATTTCTGGTTTTTCCCTTTTTGCTTATTTCTCACCAATGCCCACATTTCTCATTCCGGTGTCTTTCACAAGTGCAATATTTAAATAAGCAAGAGATTTTCTCTAAATGCACCTCATCTCCTGCTGGTTCTCAGCCCCTGGTCTTGCTCTGTGAATACCCACCTCTCACGTGGGAGCTTACACAGAATGGGTGCTTGTGGCCTGTATCCTCGTGGGTCTTTTTTGCAATCTCTGCAGCCCAGGAGGAGGATGGGGAGAACTTCAACCCCCCTGCACTGTGTCTTCAGAAGTGGGGTCTGGCTGGACATTTGCATTCATGAGGGTCCCCATGGATCAGAGCTGTTCCCTGATGGCTGATGTTTGCTGGAGCTCACTCCACTCCAGACCACATGCCAAGCAGGGTGGGTGTCTCACTGCATTTAACCCTCACAACAGTCAAAACATAGATATTCTCACTCACTTTTACAGATGAGACTTTAGACACAAAGGAATGTGTAAGGGGTCTCATGGCTATCGGCTGTTAGAAGCTATAGAACTTGAATGTGGACTCAGGTTTGCCAGCCCCGAAACTCAGCCCTCTGGCACCTGGTACTGGGTGCACTGGGAGACATCACAAGGCTCAGAGACACTGCCCTTCATAGAGCACGGTCTGTACCTCTCTTCTCGGCACACTGCGGGGCGGGCACAGGCTCTGTGTTTTCAGTTAAGTTCTGTGTGAGTTAGGGTCCTGGTGGGAAAAAGAGGACACGCTCAGATTAGAGATCATTTGTGGAGGCTTTCCTCAAAAGGCTATTTGTAAGGGTAAAGGGAAGGGAAAGGAAAGAACAAGAGAAAATGCACAGAGCCGTTACTCCCCGAGCCTGAAGGGGACAGGGTAGAATTAGGTACTGGAAGCTGGGAGGAGAGTGTGGGAATAGCTACCTTTAGAGCAGCTGGGACCTTCAGGAGAGAGTCACAGCCCGAGAAGACCCACGGAGGTGACCAAGGGATTGTATACTTGGACTGGATACTTGGATTGCATACTGGATCCGCACTGGATAAACCCCTGCAGGAGTGAGCGAAACTGCCACCTAGGTCTGCCTCCCAGGGCACAGCCATGGAGAGCCCTAAGGGCAAGTAGCAGAAATCCAGCACAAGTGCAATGCCTCTTGCAAAGCACCCAGCCCGTGCTGGCTCTGGGCTGAGTGTGCAAAAGTGAGGAGACCATGCTACTGCCCTTGAAGATCTTAGAGTCTTGGAGGAGTTGGGTAGATGGAGGAGGTGTTCACTTGGCTAAGGACTAAACCAGCAGGTGCAAGCTGTGGATGATGCTCCTGCAGAAGCTTTGGGTTTGCTGCGTACGCCTTGAAGGGCCACGCCTGAGCTGACCTGCCTCGCCTCCTGCTGCTGTCGACAACATGAAGGCAAACTCCTGGGGTCTTTCTTTTTGAGATAAAATAAGTATAATTCTCTTGTATTAAATGCTTATTAAATAAAGTCTAATTTAAAAGCTAGGAAGAAAAAAGAGAAGTCATTCATCATCCCATCCTCCCAAGACAACAGCTGGGAACGGCCTGGTGGAGCCTTCCAGTTGCCTTCCTCTGAGCCTTCTCCCTGTGCTTATGGCGAGAGTGGGATGCAATGTTGAATTCTGAGTTTTGGATTGAGCATTATCATAGCATTTTGCCACGGTATAACAAATCCTTGGGAAACAGAGTTCCTGAGAGTTGCATAATATTCCGCTGTATGAATGCTGGCACACATCATCCTATTCTGCAGTTTAGATGCTTAGGTTATTTTCCATTTGTATTAACATTACAGAATGCTATAATTAATCACTTTGTGTATAAAGACTTTTTATATGTTTCAGATTATTCCTCCAGAATGTTGACTCCCAAATAAAGTTACTACGTGGCGAAGAACCTAGCACAGGACCAGCCACAGAAGAGACACAACTTTGACCATAACTGCTGTTGTTGTCCAGTGGTGAATATTCTCCCCCAGTTTATAGCTGGCCCAAAGACCTCCCTCTAGAACACCACTAGAATATAATATGAGCTATTAACTGGTAAATGCCATTTTAATCCCATTTTACAAAGCAGAAGAAAGAGCCAAAATCATTTTAATAGTATATTTTATATAACCAGTTCTACCCAAAATATTATTTCAGCGTGTTATCAATGTAAAAATTATTAGTGAGACAGTTACCTTCTTTTCCCATGTAAACCTTTGAAATCTGATTTGTAGATTTTTCACTGGCGACACAACTCAATTCAGACCAGCCTCATTCCGAGTGCTCCGTGGCCACACAAGTGGCCGATTGTGATTGTGGGACACTGTGGGTCTAGAGCAAGGGATTCACCAGAGATACTTGCCACTGTTGGCATCGTCACCCAGCCCCCAAGTCCAGCCACCTCTTAATGCCTCCCTGACTTGCTTGCTGGCCTTCTGGACTGACAGTGAGTCAGGTGTAACATGATTTCCACACTTAGGCATTCTCACCTGTTGTCCTCACTCCTGCCTTGACATTAGCTAATGACAGCATCCCCTCCATCCCAGGGCATCTGGCCCTTGTTTATTCAGATATATTTATTGCGCACCTCCTGCATGGTAAGCCCTGGGTCTGACCCTAGGGATACAGGTGGACAAACACAACTTTCTTATAAAATGTAACCACAGAACTTGTCCATATTCTTAGGGTCTAGTGGGGAAGATAGACTTTAATCAAATCATCACACAAGTATGTAGTTTCAAGCTGTGGTTAAGTGCTATGAAGGAAACATACATTTAAAAATGCTAACCCTTGGCCAGACACGGTGGCTCACGCCTATAATTCCAGCACTTTGGGAGGCCGAGGCGGGTGGATCACCTGAGGTCAGGAGTTCGAGATCAGCCTGGCCAACATAGCAAAAACCTGTCTCTACTAAAAATACAAAAATTAGTTAGTTGTGGTGGTGGGTACCTGTAGTCCCAGCTACTAGGGAGGCTCAGACAGAAGAATTGCTTGAAGCCAGGAGGCATGGGCAGAGTTCTCACCACTGCACTCCAGCCTGGGCAACAGAGACTCTGTCTCAAAAAAAAAAAAAAAAAAAAAAAAAAAGTAATGCAGCAGAGGGCAGCTCATTCATTCATTCTTATGTTCATGCATCAACTCTTACTGAGCACTCTGTGGGATGTCAGGCACCACCTTGCCCTATCAGAAAGGTAAGGCCAGCCTACTCTGGTTTGCCAACTGGACACATGTTCCCAGGGAAGATAACCACTTAAAGAAGAGAAGAGAGGGAAAAAAGAAACAAAAAAACCAATGCTAGTAGAACTCCTTTTCCGGTTCCAAAAAATGGCATTGTTCATGGTAGCTGACGCTTCGAGCTCATGTCCAGTTGGGAAGCACAAGCCCCACATGGACACAATGTGAGCTCCTCAAACCTGGCCAGATCAATGAAGGAGAGGCAGCAGCAGAGCTGTGGCATGGAGAGAGGCCAGTTCTGGGGACAAACTGAGACCCTCCCTTCAGCCTTCAGTCCCTGGGGATGGGTTAATTCCAGCAGCATCTGCTGTAACTTAGACATCAGTGTCTTCTCCATCAGCTCTCAAACATAACTCTGATGTATAAAGCTAGACAAAAATGAGATACAAATTGGCAGAGGTTGAAGACGGTAGAAGTAGTCCAAACACAAGGTAGACTATTGCTCCGTTTATGTCATTCTGTGCACCTCGGAAAAATAAAATTACAAGTTTCCCTGAGATTTTTTCATTGGGAATGAGGTATTAGTCATTGGTTTTCCATAGACCCCCAAGGTTCCCAGCTGGGAGGAGCGCGGTAGCCGCTGTTTCTGGTGCAGACCCCGCGTGACCTCAGACGTGGGCCGTGCTGATGTGAATGTGTCTTGTGCCTGCAGGCAGCCACGGTGAAGACGGTGCTGCCTTACACAGTTTGCATCACACATTGCAGTGTCTGCTTGGCTTCATCTTCTTATTCTTTTTTTAATCTTTTTAAATTTTACTTTCATCTTCTTATTCAATCTTCGCAAACCCATGCATGCAGCATTCATTGTCACTATCTGATAACTTGAGGAAACTGAGCCTTCAAGAAACCACGTTTTCAGTAAATGTCAGTGTGCCTACTAACGGCTGGGACACAGAAGTAAGACAAGCACCCTCTCCTAGAGCCTCACCAGTGAGAGAAAATAATCAAGTCAAATGACTAAATATAAAGGATAAATAAGGGTAGAATTAATTGTGAAGAAAAGAAGTAGGATAAGGGAATAGAAAAATGGGGGAGTGTGAAGAGCCAAGGGAGGACTTTAACAAGGAAATCTTTTTTTCTTTTTTTTTTTTTGAGACAAGGTCTCACTCTGTCATCCAGGCTAGAGAGCAGCAGCACAATCACAGCTCACTACTGCCTCAAACTCCTGGGCTCAAGCAATTCTCCCACCTCAGCCTCCTGAGTAGCAGGGACCACCATTGTGCATCACCACATCCAGCTTAATTTAAAATTTTTTTTTGCAGAGACAAGGTCTCACTTTGTTACCCAGGCTGGTCTCGAACTCCTGGGCTCAAGTGATCCTCCTGCCTCGGTATGAGCCATGGTGCCCAGCCCAAGATATACCTTTTTAAAAGATGGAAAAGGCTGCCATATGGAGAGTTATCTTAGGGGGACGAGGGAAAGATCTGAGGGATCAGTTAGTAGGCTATGCCCCTTGTCTGGGCAAGACACTGCACTGGCTTGGGTGGGCTGGTGGCAGCGGTGGTGGGGTGAAGAGTTTGGATCTATTTTGAAGACAGGATGTCTATGAGGGTTCTCAATTTCTACTCCAGTGCTCTTCCAGAGCACACCACCACCTGCTGCTGCCTCCTGCCTCCAGTGCGCCAGAGTCTGGAGCAAGCTGCTTCTCTGGAGGGGGATAAAGGCAGGGGGGCTACCTGGGGAGATGAAACAGCACCAGCAGGAATCAGGGGTTCCAGAGAGGAGGATACCTGGCCGTGTGCTGCGTGTGTGTGTCAGTTGTGCTTATCTGGGAGGGAGAGTTGTGTGTCTGTTCACATACATCTTATTTTTTTTTTTTTTTGAGACAGAGTCTTGCTCTGTCGCCTGGCGTCAGGCTGGAGTTCAGTGGGGGGATCTTGGTTTATTGCAACCTCTGCCTCCTGGGTTCAAGTAATTCTCCTGCCTCAGCCTCCTGAGTAGCTGGGACTACAGGCACACGCCACCATACCCAGCTAGCTTTTGTATTTTTAGTAAAGACGGGGTTTCACGATGTTGGCCAGGATGGTTTCAATCTCTTGACCTCTTGATCCGCCCGCCTCGGCTTCCCCCTCCCAAAGTGCTGGGATTACAGGTGTGAGCCACCGCACCCGGCCTGTTCACATATATCTTTCTGCAGCTGCAGGCATATCTTAGTGCACCTGAAGGGAAAGGAGTGTGCTTATTAAGGCCCAGTGTTTTACTGGTGCCCATTGTATGAGGGTGAAGTTTGGCAGTTACCCAAGAGACTTTCCCCCACCTCCCTCTGTGCCTGAGCTGTCTCCTCTGTGTTTACTGTCTGCTCTTTCAGGCTGTTTGTAGTTGGAAGAGAACTGATTTCTTTGAAATGCATGAGGTAGAAAGAGCTGGAACTTAAAGTGGCGGTATTTCTCTGAGATGACACTGCTCCTGCTCTGTGAGGAGTAAAAATAAAAAGAAGGTGTGCATGGGAGGCTGGAGCCCAGTGCCAGGAAAACACACAGCACTCAGTGAGTCCTAGCCAGTGTCTTGCCCGGGCCTCCCTGGGCCAGGGCTCCACCCTTACCACACAACCCTGTTGAGGGGCACGGGCTCTCTGGGAGCTGGAGGAGCTCCCTGACCCTGCCCACAGGTGCCCTTAGAGAGCCCGGGGTGGCTCTTATGAAGACCCAGGTTCCTGAGTGTCCCCTCCAT
This sequence comes from Alouatta palliata, assembly GCA_004027835.1. NCBI lineage: Eukaryota > Metazoa > Chordata > Mammalia > Primates > Atelidae > Alouatta > Alouatta palliata. The sequence goes on along the minus strand of PVKV010028386.1, from coordinate 5,375 downwards.
ACAAATCCTTACTAGAACCCTCTTATGAAGACCCAGGTTCTTGAGTGTCCCCTCCATACAAATCCTCACTAGAACCAAAGTTCCCAAGAGGTTCTGGTGCAGACGTCTGCTTGGAATGATCAGATCTGAGTCTGAATTTACCACTCAGTTGTGTGACATTGCACAAGTCACTTTACCTCTGAGCCTTGGTTTTGTCATCAGTAGAATGGGAGCTGAAATAGTGTCCCTGTCTGGGGGCTGTGAGGAGTGACTACGATGGTGTTTCCCAGGCCCTTCCCAACACATAGTAAGGTGCTCACACCTTCTCCCTGCAGCACCTGGGAACTTGGAGGTCCCTCTTGGCTTCTGAGCAGGGGAGGATGACCTGGAGACCCTGGGGTCTGCCCCACAGCACCAAACACAGCACAGGGAAGGGAGGGTGGAGGTCATGCCCAGCACAGACGGACATGTGAGCAGAGCCTGCAGGGTCTGCCTAGCGGCAGGAGCTGGGGCTAGGGCAAGAGGTGGGTGGGAGGCTGCACACTTGGACCAAGTGGATGTGGGTATGTCCGGCTTCACTGAGAAGGCCACAAGTTGGAGTGAGGCTGAGTGCAGGGATGGGAAGCTCTGGCCCTGGAGGTGTCTGTGACTTACAAGAAGAGGGAGATACATCCAGGAGCACAGTCCCATCCTGGCAACACTGGAGGCTGGACAGGTGGTTAGAAGCACTGATTCTGAGGCTGGCTGTGTGGAGTTAGTGAAGTGTTCAGTGCCGCCGTTTCACCATCTGCCTGCCGCTGCCCTCTGCTCCTGGGTAGGCTGTCGAGGTGACAGGCAGGTCTATGATTTGCCTTCCTGCCCCTACTGTTGGCCTCTCCAAGGGCAGCTGCAGGGAGGAAGCTGGTACCCACCAGCTGGCTCTGAGGGCACAGCAGGGAGGGGTACTCGCCAGCCCATCACACCAAATATGCTGTTCCCTTTAACTTGCTCACAGGATGCTCAGCTTGGGCTCCCAGGACATGTCCTGGGACCTGCCTGTCCAGGACACCTGAGGCCCACAGGCAGCTGGGACCTGCACAAAGATGGGGGCCTCAGCCCAGCCTAGGAGACCCCCGTCTTCACCCTCCCTGGGACCTGACTATGAACAGTGTGCCCAAGGCATAAGGCCCTGACTCCTGACTGCAAGAAATGAGCCTGCATGTCCATCAGAGACCCTGGGAGACTCAAAGAAAGCTCATCCCCTCCTCCCGCTAAACCATCCACCTACTCCCACTAAACCATCCAGTCCCTCCCACTAAACCATCCACCCCCTCCCACTAAACCATCCACCACCTCCCATTAAACCATCCACCTCCTCCCACTAAACTATTCACCCTCTCCCACTAAACCACCTACCTCCTCCAGTTACCCATCCAACTCCTCCCACTGATCCATCCACCCACTCTCACTGACACCTCCAACCCCTCCCACTGACCCATTACCTCCTCCCCCTGACACCTCCACCTCCTCTCACTGACACATCCACCTCCTACCACTAAACCATCCACCTCCTCCCACGACCCATCCAACCCCTCCCACCAACTCCTCCACCCCCTCCCACTGACCTGTCCTCATTCCTTTGCCCACCTCACCTTTCCATTTTCCCTCCTGGGTTCTCTTCTGAATTTCTTCCCCTCTCCTTGCCATCTCCCTACCCCTCCCTCCCTCTCTGTCTTCCTCCTCTTTTCCCTGTTCTCTTGGAAGAATCTCCATCCCCTTTGCCCAGCACTAGAGCAAGGCTAGCCACCTCACTCAGTAGCTTCTGTGGTCCTCTCTGGGCCTCAGGCTCCTCCTCTGTGGATGGGAATGATACGGGTTCTGCCTTGAGGGTAAAGCACAATGATGCATCAATGGGCTCGGCACACGGTGGTGTTTCCTGCCCTCTTCCAGGGTTCCCTCTCCTCCAGGAGGCTGTCTAGCTGTGAGCTGGGCCAGTGGCATGGTGGGGAGGCTTCGACAGGGCTCTGAGTGTGTCCTGGCTCTTTCATCCTGTGACCTTGGCAGGTTACCCAGAGTCTCTGGGCCCCAGTGGGAAGGCAGAGCTCCTTCTTCCCAGATTTCCATCCGACCAGTCAGTCCGCACAGAGCCCTCAGCGAAGGGACCCAGGCTGTCAGCACCGGCTGCCCCTATCATCAGCCTCTAGCCTGTCAACTGGAGAAGCTGAGGCCCAAGTGGCCAGTAGATGGTGCTAGAATGGCACAGAAAGCCAGGTGGCCCAAGACCCAGACAGACTGGGCTTACCCCCTTCATAGCTGACAGCAGGCACCTGTGTGCTGTGTGAGGCTGGTGGCCAAACTTGAGACTGGCCTGCCAGAGCCTACACCTGTCTCCTGTGTCCCGGCTCAGTCACAGGCTTCTCGCTGTCCCCAGGCGATGCTCATTGTGCAAGACACGTTCACATAGCCACAGCCGACGTCTGAGGTCACGCTGGGCATCTGCACCAGAAACAGCAGCTACTGTGCTCCTTCCAGCTGCGAACCCTGGGAGTCTGTGAAAAACTAATGAGTAGTGCCTCATTCCCAATGAGAAAGTCTCAGGGAGATTTGTTATTTTATTTTTCCCAAGTGTACAGAATAACATAAAGCAAAAGGAGCAATAGTCTACCTTGTATTTGGACTACTTAATTTATTTGTTTTTTGTTTGTTTGTTTTTTAGATGGAGTTTTGCTTTTGTTACCCAGGCTGGAGTGTGATGGTGTGATCTCGGCTCACCGCAACCTCCACCTCCTGGGTTCAAGCAAGTCTCCTGCCTCGGCCTCCCGAGTAGCTGGGATTACAGGCATGCACCACCACGCCCAGCTAATTTTGTATTCTTAATAGAGACGGGGTTTCTCTATGTTGGTCAGACTGGTCTTGAACTCCCGACCTCAGGTGATCCACTCGCCTCCGCCTTCCAAAATGCTGAGATTACAGGCGTGAGCCACCGCGCCTGGCTGGACTACTTAATTTGTAAAACATATGTTCATGTCCCCGGAGGCAGAGGTTGCAATGAGCCCAGATTGCACCACTGCACTCTAGCCTGGCAACAGTGGGAAACTCCATCTCAAAAAAAAAAAAAAAAAGGTTCATGTCTGGGAGGAGATGGAATAATGGAGTTAAAGAAACATATGAGATTGCAGGTGGCTCACACCTGTAATCTCAGCACTTTGGGAGGCTGAGGTGGACAGTTCATGAGGTCAGATCAAGACCATCTGGCCAATGTGGTGAAACCCTGTCTCTACTAAAAATGAAAAAAAAATTAGCTGGGTGGGGTGTGGTGGCGTGCACCTGTAATCCCAGCTACTCTGGAGGCTGAGGCAGGATAACCGCTTGAACCTGGGAGGTGGAGGTTGCAGTGAGCCAAGATCATGCCAATGCACTTCAGCCTAGGCAACAGTGTGAGATTCTATCTCAAAAAAAAAAAAAAGAAAGAGGCCAGGCGTGGTGGCTGATGCCTATAATCCAAGCACTTTGGAGGCCAAGGCGGGTGGATCACCTGAGGCTGGGAGTTCAAGGCCAGCCTGACCAACATGGTGAAACTCTGTCTTAAAAAAAAAAAAAAAAAAAAGAGAGAAATCATGGCTGAAAATTTTTCATACTTGGCAAAAGATAAACCTACAGATTCCAGAACTGGGAGACCCCAAAGAAATTATTTTATTAATTGTTATTACTATATTATTATAGTTTTCAGAATTTTAATTAGGATGTGTCTTGATGTGGATTTCTTTGGAGAAAGAATCCCAAAGTGCTGGGATTACAGATGTGAGCCACCATGCCCAGCTGTTTTTTTGTTTGTTTTGCTTTTGAGATAGAGTCTCACCCTGTCACCCAGGCTGGAGTACAATAGTACAATCTTGGTTTACTGCAATCTCCGCCTCCCAGGTTCAAGTGATTCTCCTGCCTTAGCTTCCCGACTAGCTGGGATTACAGGTGCGCACCACCACTCCCAGCGAATTTTTGTATTTTTAGTGGAGACAGGGTTTCACCATGTTGGATAGGCTGGTCTCGAACTCCTGACCTCGTGATCTGCACACCTCAGCCTCCCAAAGTGCTGGGATGATAGGCATGAGCCACTGCACGTGGCCCCGGTTTTTGTTTTTGTTTTTTTTAATTTTTAAAATTTATGTTTTATAGAGACAGAGTCTCATTATGTTGCCATTATGTTGCCTAACCTGGTCTTGAATCCCTGCCTCAGCCTCCCAAAGTGCTAGCATCACAGGTGTGGGAAGTAGAAAAGTTTCTTTTTAAAGTTTTCTTTTTTGTTAAAGAATAAGTGTGCTAGTAGCTCTGTTAAGTCCTATCCTATGTAGCTGTTAGACATGCCATGTTTACAGGCATGTAGTACATTCTATGTCTTTGTACTTTAATTGAGATATCTGTGCTGTACCTGATCACAGGCATGTCCCAGCTCTCCATTGCTTTTACCTGTTTAAAAAAGTTTTATGTTGCTAGCCAATTGGGTTTCATTTTAAATTGTGAGGTCTGACTTCAACCAATGGAGATCAGACACAATGCTAAGGATAACCCCAAATGTGTAAAAAATAAATTTGCGTGTTTTCCTTTGTTCTTTGTACTCTTGTGGCACATTGACTACCAGAAGTGCCCTTCCTGCAGTCCAGGAAGTAAAAATTGTGTTGCTAAAAGATCGTTTGTCTCAGTGTTAATTTTTCTTTGTGGCACCGAGCATCTATTTCCAACATCTATTTCCCACAATAGGCATGTGTCACTGTGCCCAGTCTCGCTCTTTTTTTTTCTTTTTCTCTCAAACACTGTTCAGATCGTTCATTATGTTTCATGTCTTTAATTATGTTAGTTCAAAAATGTCATGTAAATGGAACCATGCAGCTTGTATCTTTTTGGGAGTGGCTCCGGGCAGTATTTTTGCGATTCATCCCCGTTGTTGTGGGTCTCGGTAGCTTTTTTTTTACTTGCTGAGTAGCGCTTCACGGATGCATCACAGTCTGTTTAAGCATTTGTCTGTTGAAAGACGTCTGAGTAGTTTCCAGTTTGGGGATATTATGAATAAAACTGCTATAAACATTCATGTACAATTTTCCCCACAAAAATAAGTTTTCATTTCTCTGTGACAAAGGCCAAAGAATAGAATTACTGAGTTGTGTGGTAACTCTACTTTTAGTTTTGAAAGGAATTGCCAAACTGTTTTCCGGATTGGCTTATCACTTTACATTCTTGCTGGCAATCTGTGGGTTAAGCAGTCTCTCTGCGTCCTTGCCCGCATTCGGTGTTATCACTATTGTTTATTTTGGTCATTCTCACAGGTACATAGTGATACCTCATTGTGGTTTTAGTTGGTATTTTTCTAGTGACTCATGATGTTGAACTTTTTTTTTTTTTTTTTTTTTTTTTTTTTTTTTTTT
>PVKV010028385.1:0-25016 GCA_004027835.1 Alouatta palliata | reverse complement strand
TGGGTTCAAGCAATTCTCCTGCCTCAGCCTCCCGAGTAGCTGGGACTACAGGCACGTGCCACCATGCCCAGCTAATTTTTGTATTTTTAGTAGAGACGGGGTTTCACCATGTTGACCAGGATGGTTTCGATCTCTTGACCTCGTGATCCACCCGCCTCGGCCTCCCAAAGTGCTGGGATTACAGGCGTGAGCCACCGCGTCCGGCTTTTTTTTTTTTTTTTTAGATGAAGTCTCGCTCTGTCACCTAGGCCAGAGTGCAGTGGCACGATCTCACCTCACTGCAAACTCTGCCTCCCTGTTTCAAGCAATTCTCGTGCCCTGGCCTCCTGAGTACTTGGAATTACAGGCATGCACCACCATGCCTGGCTAATTTTTGTATTTTTAGTAGAGACAGGGTTTTACCATGTTGGCCAGGCTGGTCTCAAACTCTTGACCTCAAGAGATCTGCCTGCCTCGGGCTCCCAAAGTGCTGGGATTACAGGCATGAGCTACCATACCTGACCCTATATAACATTCTTGAAGTGACAAAATTCTAGAGTGGGAGAATAGATCTGTGGTTCCAGGGTTATGGTTGGAGGAAGGATGTGACTGAGGGGTAAGAGGAAGGAATTTCTTTTTTTTTTTTTTTGAGACAGGGTCTCACTCTGTTGCCCACGCTGGAGTACAGTGGCACGATTTCAGCTCACTGCAACCTCCACCTCCCAGGCTCAAGCAATCCTCTCACATAGCTGGGACTGCAGGAGCATGCCACCAGGCTCAGCTAATTTTTGTATTTTTTGTAGAGATGGGGTTTCGCCATGTTGCCCAGGCTGGTCTCAAACTCCTGAGCTCAAGTGATCCACCTGCTTCGGCCTCCCAAAGTGCTGGGATTACAAGCATGAGGCACCATGCCCAGCCCCAGGAAGAAATCTCTTAGTGGTGATGGAATACTTCTGTATTCTTAGTGTGGGGATGGTTACTTGAATCTATGCATGTGATAAAATTTCATAAAACTTGTCCAGGCTCAGTGGCCTGTAATCCCACCACTTTAAGAGGCCAAGGTGAAAGGATCACTTGAGACCAGGAGCTTGAGGTTATAGTGAGCTATGATTGTGCCACTTCTCTCCAGCCTGTCTCAAATTTTTTTTTTCATAGAATTATATACCAAAAGAAAAAGATGAGTGTCTCTTTGGTGTGTATCTACTATATTTCCAATACTGCTTTTGAGACTTTATACACATTACACACAACATTGATAGTAACAGGCCAGATGCAGTGGCTCACACCTATAATTTGAGCACTTTGGAGGGCCAAGACAGGAAGATCACTTGAGTCCAGGGGTTCAAGACCAGCCTGGGCAACATAGTGAGACCTCAGTTCTACAGGAAAAAAAAAAAAAAAAATTGGCCAGGCACAGTGGCTCACGCCTGTAATTTTAGCACTCTGGGAGGTGGAGGCAGGTGGATTGCCTGAGCTCAGGAATTCAAGACCAGCCTGGGCAACACAACAAAACCCCAACTCTACTAAAATACAAAAAAATTAGCTGGGCATGGTGGTGTGCACCTGTAATTCCAGTTACGTGGGAGGCTGAGGCAGGAAAATTGTTTGAACCTGAGAGGCAGAGGTTGCAGTGAGCCAAGATCACGCCATTGCACTCCAGCCTGGGCGACAGACCAAGATTCTGTCTCAAAAAAAATAAAATAAAATAAATAAATGGTAGTGTGTGCCTATAGTCCCAGCTACTTGGGAAACTGAGGTTGGAGGATTGCTTGAGCGTGGGAGGTCAAGGCTACAGTAAGCCAAGATCGTGTCACTGCACTCCAGCCTGGGCGACAGAGTAAGACTGTCTCAAAAAATAAAAATAAAAACAAAAACAAACCAGACAGACAGTAATATTAGGAATAAACACTATTATCCCATTTTATAGTCAAGGAAACATACTGGGAGAGTGTAATCACCACCTAATCACATAGCTGGTGAGTGGCAAAACCAGGACTTAAACCAAATCTTCCTGACTCTAAGGCTTTGGGCCTTTCTCATGTAGCCTGCTAACATACACACAAGCTCAAAGAATGGGGCCTCCATCCTTCCCATGATAGATCTTTCTAGCCCTGATGTTGCCTCACTGTGTTTTCTGTACTCCCTGGATAAACACAGAAAGTCCTGCTCTGTGAAGAGTCCATAAAAATTAGCAGAGATGAGGTATTGGAGAGCAAACTCCAGGACAAGTCGAGACAGACAGATGGCTCAGCCCAAGGTCAGGGTCCTCCTTATACCTCACTTGAAGTTAGGCGGCAGGCCGGGCATGATGGCTTATGCCTGTAATCCCAGCACTTCGGGAAACCGAGGTAGGTGGATCACCTGAGGTCAGGAGTTCGAGACCAACCTGGCCAATGTGGTGAAACCCCGTCTCTACCAAAAAACTCAAAAAAATAGCCAGGTGTTGTGGCATGCATCTGTAGTTCCAACTACTCAGGAGGCTGAGGCAGGAGAATCCCTTGAACCAGGGGGACAGAGTTTGCAGTGAGCCAAGATTGCTCCATTGTACTCCAGCCTAGGTGACAGACCAAGACTCTGTCTCAAGGAAAAAAAAAAAAAAGGAATTTAGATGGCAACTAACTTTCCAAGGGTGGGTGTCTCTGGGATGCCTCCCTTGACTCTCCAGGCTGAGCTGCAGACCCCTCTTCATGCTCCCACATCAGCAGGATTTACCTTTATCGAGGACTTAACATACAGTTCTAGAATCACCAATGTATAATTTGTTGATCCGAGAGCCTCCCACAGACCTTGACCTGGGTAGAAGCCCAGTAAGTGTTTGCTGAGTGAATGAAGGAACTGTAAGAACTTCATGCAAGGGCTGTGGACTCAAATGCCTTCAGAGGCCAGGCAGACACCACCAACGAATAAGGTTGGGTGTGGTGATTCGTAGGGAGTGGAGAGGACAGGAGTGGAGCGGGAACATGTGCTGGAGCCACGGGGGCAGCTGCCACTCCACTTGGCCTCATGCTGCCAGGCAGGAATGTGGGCCATCTATTACCACATCTGATTTTTCAGAAGAAGCCAAAATCTAGCCTTTTATGATGAGTTCCTGATTTTTTCACGTTGCGGACTAATTTTAAGCTTTTTAAATTAAATGAAAGCCAGCTGGGCGTGGCGGCTCACTCACACCTGCAATCCCAGCACTTTGGCAGGCCAAGGCAGGCGGATCACAAGGTCAGGAGTTCAAGACCAACCTGACCAACATGGTGAAACCCCATGTCTACTAAAAATACAAAAATTAGCTGACCATGGTGGCACGTGCCTGTAAGCCCAGTTACTCAGAAGGCTGAGGCAGGAGAATTGCTTGAACCCAGGAGGTGGAGGCTGAAGTGAGCCGAGACCGTGCCACTGCACTCCAGCCTGGGCAACAGAGCGAGACTCCATCTCAAAGAAAAAAAATTAAGTGAGGGCCAAATGAGACACATATCCTAGCTGAATACTGCCCAGAGAACATGATTTGGAATTTCTGCTTTGAAACTTCAGGATGTTCCAGTTTCTGATGAAGTGACAGTGATTTTGCTGATGCCTATGAGACAAAGGTGTCCACAGCAAGTAAAGGAAAGCCAGTGTCACCAACAGCCATAAGCCAATTCCATGTTGATGGCCTCCCACTGGGAGAGGCTCCAAGAACTCTGAAGGTGGGGTTGCAGGGAGTGCAGGGAGGAAGGTACAGATGGTCTATGACTGCTGGCTGACATGGTATAAGAGACTCTTGTATAACTTGAACTCTCATGAAACATGCATTTTTGGTGGATTATCAGATTATTTTCATCCTCGCACTAGTGGCACAAAGACCGGACAATCCCATGTAATGGACAAAAGATAGTGCCACTTGCACCAGACAGAGGGAAGCTAAGACAAGGCTAGACAAGGTCCTGGGAAAGAGGCCACAGGTGGCAAATCCAGCCCCCCTGAAGGACCTCGCCTGGATGCAGACTTCTACCTACCACCCTTTGCTTCAATACTGGAGGTCTTTCCTTGCTTCCCTTACCAGTTCTTCCCAAACTAAAGAAATGAGCACACATCTCAGAGTGGCCCCAGTCCAAATCCTTCCTCTACCATTTGCTGACTGTGATGAACAGCTTTGGAATCCCCATTCATCCGTCTTTACAATATGACACATATACGTTGATATCACACATCCTGAATGTGATAGGGTGAGGGGACTTCATCTCTTGAGTATTCTTCCCAAAATTCTACAGTCTTAGTCTAATCATGAGAAGACTGAGAAATTGTCACCAATCAGAGGAGACTAAGGAGACACGGCAACTCAATGCAATATGGTGTCCTGGATTAGGTCCAGGAAGGGAAAGAGACCACTAGCAAGACAACTGCTGAGACCTGAAGAAAGTGTGTAGCCCAGTTGAAAAATCATGGATTGCCAGGCTCGGTGCCTCACACCTGTAATCCCAGCACTTTGGGAGGCCGAGGTGGTTGGATCACTTGAGGTCAGGAGTTTGAGACCGGCTTGGCCAACATAGTGAAACCCCATCTCTACTAAAAATATAAAAAAAATTAGCCGGGTGTGGTGGCACATGCTTGTAATCTCAGCAACTTGGGAGGCTCAGGCAGGAGAATCGCCTGAACCCGGGAGGCAGAGATTGCGGTGAGCCAAGATTGTGCCATTGTACTCCAGCCTGGCAACAAAGCGAGACTCCATCCCAAAAAATAAATTAATTAATTAAATAAATAAACGCTGGGCACAGTGGCTCACGCCTGTAATTCCAGTTCTTTGGGAGGCCAAGGTGGGCGAATCACTGAGGGTCAAGAGTGTAAGGCCGGTTGCCTCGCCGGGAGCTTGGACGCGCCCATTCCTTCCAGCGTCGGGGAATTACATCGCCACTCCGCAATCAACATTTAACTTCGCCACATAGCTTCCCCAACACCCACCCATGAAGCAAACTCCGCACCCGACACCCAGCCCCTCACTGGAAACTCCCGCCCAGAAATTTTCGAAAAACCCCGACAAACCTTGACCGACAGCACTTTCTTGCCCGATAGCACTTCCTTGCCCGATAACACTTCCTTGCCCGATAGCACTTTGCCACGTGCCACGTCAAGGTCATTTTTCCCCGAGGCAGCCCACTCACCAAAAATCCCGCCTACCCACTAGTAGTAGCCTGCCTCATCCACATCCTGTGTTCCAATATCCAATCAAGTGCCTTATGCTTTGTCTCCTCAGTTCCCAATCAAACGCCTTCACTCCCTATAAAACCCCTTGCCCTAAAAAGTTAGGTGCGACTTCTCTGGCCCCCTCCCGGACCATAGAACCTCGCCTGGTAGCTGAATAAATTGGTTTTTCATTTTCTTATACTGGTTTCAGTTTCCTCGTTTTAAACTTGGCAATAACCCTTACAGAGAGTTCGAGACCAGCCTGGTCAACATGGTAAAACCTTGTCTTTACTAAAAATACAAAAAATTATCTGGGCCCGAGGATGCGTGTCTGTATTCCCAGCTACTCAAGAGGCAGAGGTTGCAGTGAGCAGATATTGTGCCATTGCACTTCAGCCTGGGTGACAAAGCGAGAATCCATCTCAAAATAATAATAATAATAAATAATAAAATAAAATAAAAATTATGAGGCAGGGTATGGAGGCTCACACCCATAATCCCAGCACTTTAGGAGGCTGAGGCAGGTGGATCACCTGAGGTCAACAGTGCAAGACCAGCCTGGCCAACACAGTGAAACCCCATCTCTATAAAGAATGCAAAAACTAGCAAGCATGGTGGCATCTGCCTATGGTCCTAGCTACTTGGGAGGTTGAAGTGGGAGGATTGCTTGAGCCTGGGAGGTGAAGGTTGCCATGAGCTGAGATTGCACCACTGCACTCTAGCCTGGGTGACAGAGGGAGATTCTGTCTCAAAAAATAAAAATAAAAGATAAATAAAAATTGTTAAGATGGCAAATTTTCTGTTATATATATTTTACCACAATTTTTTTTTTTTTTTGAGATGGAGCCCTGCTCTGTCGCCCAGGCTGGAACGCAATGGTATAATCTTGGCTCACTGCAACCTCTATCTCCCAAGTTCAAGCAATTCTCCCACCTCAGTCTGCCAAGTAGCTGGGATTGCAGGCACCCACCATCATGCCCAGCTAATTTTTGTATGTTTAGTAGAGACAAGGTTTCACCACGTTGGCCAGGTTGGTCTTGAACTCTTAGCCTCTGATGATCCACCCACCTCGACCTCTCAAAGTGCTAGGATTACAGGTGTGAGCCACTGCACCCAGCCCACAATTCATTAAAACAATAAAGAAATCAATACAGAAGTGACTGTATGTGTGCGTGTGCATGTGTGTGTACACATCTACACTCCCTAGCTGCATCCACTGAGAGGGACAGGGAACAGCCTCACCCTAGAGGCAATGAGTACACGTACATCCAGATCTTGATTCTAAATACCATTTCAAAAAAGGGAACCAGGATCTTCGAACCAGGATCTTTGGAGAACAGACTGATTCCAGGGCTGGGACATAAAAAAGTACAGATGCTCCTGGAACAGCTTGTACTAAAAAGCTCAAAGAATGATGGGTCACCACAAAAGAGTATGGCCACAAGCTTGAGTGGGCTCCCACTGGCCAAACAGAAAATTTTCTTTATTTGAGATGGAATCTCACTCTGTCACCCAGGCTGGAGTACAGTTGTGTGAACTCAGCTCACTTCAACATCTGCCTCTCAGGTTCAAGTGATTCTCCTACCTCAGCCTCCCAAGTAGCTGGGACTACAGGTATGTGCCACCACACCTGGCTATTTTTTTATTTTATTTTTTTGAGACGGAGTTTTGCTCTTGTTGCCAGACTGGGGTACAATGGCATGATCTCAGCTCACGGCAACCTCCACCTCCTGGGTTCAAGTGATTCTCCTGCCTCAGCCACCTGAATAGCTGGGATTATAGCCATGTGCCATAATTTTGTATTTTTAGTAAAGACGAAGTTTCTCCATATTTGTCAGGCTGCTCTTGAACTCCCGACCTGAGGTGATCCGCCTGCCTCAGCCTCCCTAAGTGCTGGGATTACAGGCGTGAGCCACCAAGCCTGGCCTGATTTTTGTTATTTTTAGTAGAGACGGGGTCTCACTATGTTGGCCAGGGTGGTCTCAAACTCCCGACCTCAGGTGATCCACCCATCTCAGCCTCCCAAAGTGCTGGGATTACATGCATGAGCCACTGTGCCTGGCCTGGGAATAATTTAATTATTACAATGAATAGTGAGAGTCACGGATTATAACCCACTGAATTCACGAGTCCATGCAAACAAATAAATCACTTGCCCAAGACCAGAGTGGGGTAAGGTAGCACTGGGGATGAAGGATGCTCACTCTTATTTTCTTTTAGGACCTTCCTCCCCCCCAGATACTGTGAGTGGGAAGGACATGACACACAGAACAAGCTGGAGGCCCAGAAAATTCCTAGAGAGACTGCCCAGGACATATGGGCTTTTGAGATCTGTCCAATGTCATTTCCTGCTTCAAATCGTGCTGGGGGAAGGGAAGGTGCAGGAGGTGCAGTGAGGGAGGGGGCGTGGGGGTGAGAGAGTCAGGAGAGCAGGGAGGAGGCTGGTCCATCAGCTGCGGTAGCCAATGACGCCGAGGGGCTGGTGGGGGGGTGTGGCTGAGGGACCTCCTGGAGACCGAGGTGCCCACATCTGGTTCACATTGAAGGGTAAAAACAAATGGGTTCGTGAGCTGGAAGAAGCCCAGCAGACTGGGCCAAGCCGTGCCACTTGGACACTAGGGCACTGCTCCCCTCTTCCATGGGTCACTGCGCCTGGCCAGCTCCCAAGGGCTTGCAGAGGGGACGCAATTGGAATAAGGCCATCTTCTCTGCTTAGAACCACATTATCTGGGTCCAGCTCCTCCTAATGTACGAACTAGCCTCATCGTGTGTCTGGAGAAGCTGGTTCTTTGATTTGTAGATGAGTCATTTGAGGCCCTTGAACGAGGCTGAAAGTGCACATGTGCCAAACTTCACCGTGTCCACCCACAGGGCTTGTTTGTGCTTCATGTAATGCCTCCCTTGGCTGGGAAGAGACAACGGCTTGCTGTGGAATCTGGAGCAACTTTCTTAACTTCTGTGAGCCTCAGTTTCCCCAGATATAAAATGGAAACAACAGTTCCTCCTTAAGGAGACACCGTTGGCCTATTAGAGTTACTGAGCATCAGGCCCAGCCACAGTGCCAAAAAGCTCTCAATCAACAGCCACCATTTCTACTGGTCATCTGGACTCCAGTCTTATCTCTTCTATTGGGTATTTAAAGTCAGCCTGTAGTCCCAGCTACTTGGAAGGCTGAGGCAGAGGTTGCAGTAAGCTGAGATTATGCCACTGCACTCTAGCCTGGGTGACAGAACAAGACTCTATCGGGAAAAAAAAAAAAAAGACCAGGCACAGTGGCTCACGCTGAGGCAGGTGGATCACAAGGTCAGGAGTTTAAGATCAGCCTGGCCAAGATAGTGAAACCCCATCTCTACTAAAAATACAAAAATTAGCTAGGCATGGTGGCTGGCGCCTGTAGTCCCAGTTACTTGGGAGGCTGAGGCAGAGAATTGCTTGAACTCAGGAGATGGAGGTTGCAGTGAGCTGAGATCACACTACTGCACTCCAGTCTAGGCAACAGAGCAAGACTCCATCTCAAAAAAAAAAAAGTTTAAAGTAGAAAAGACTTTCCTCTAGGCCGGGTGAGGTGGCTCAAGCCTATAATCGTAGCACTTTGGGAAGCCAAGGCAGGTGGATTACTTGAGGTCAAGAGTTCAAGACCAGCCTGGCCAACATGGTGAAATCTCATCTCTACTAAAAATACAAAAATTAACTGGGCATGGTGGCGTATGTCTGAAGTCCCAGCTACTTGGGAGAGGCAGGAGAACCAGTTGAACCTGGGAAGCAGAGGTTGTAGAGAGCCAAGATCACACCACTGCACTCCAGCCTGAGTAACAGAGTGAGACTCTGTCTCAAAAAAAAAAAAAAAAAAAAGCCAGGCACTGTGGCTCATACCTGTAATACCAGCTCTTAGGGAGGCAGAGGTGGGAGGTTAGCTTGAGTCCAGGAATTTGAGACCTGCCTGGGCATTATAGCAAGACCCTGTTCTCCACAAAAAGTTTAAAAAAAAAAAAAAAGTTTAAAAAAAGACAAAAAAAAGTTTTAGGAAAAAAAGACTTTCCTCTAGGATTTGTATTCCAGCAATTAATACCATCCCTGACAATATGAGGCAGGTGGTGGGCAGACCACAGATGACTTTCCAGTTTTGCTATTTGGTGGCTGTGTGACAGTAAAAAGCTTCCTTAACCTCTCTTAGCCTCAGCTCCTTCTTCTGTAAAGGCAGAATTCTTGCCCTCCCTCTCAGATATTTGTGAGAATTCGGAGGGGCAATGCATATCAGACAAGGGTATGGTTTGTGGTAAATACTATTTTCCTTCCCAGATCCATATTGAAGGCTGAAAGAATAGTTGCTGGACAGAGGGCAAACACATCAGGGAAGTACCTTTCAAAACCACCTGGGTACAGCCCTCTCTCTGCTCTGCATTAGTTCTTTCCTCTTCAGTAAGTGGGAGGCATGACAGCTCACACCTGTTATCCCAGCACTTTAGGGGGCCAAGGCAGGAGGATCACTTGAGCCCAGGAGTTTGAGACCACCTGGACAATATAGTGAGACCCAATCTCTACAAAAAAAAATTTAAAAATTAGCAGAGCATGGTGCTGCACGCCTGTAGTCCCAGGTACTGGGGAGTCTGAGGCAGGAGGATCACTTGAGCCCAGGAGGCAGAGGTTGAAGTAAGCTGTGATTGTGCCACTGCACTCCAGCCTGGATTACAGAGCGAGACCTTGTCTCAAAAATAAATAAATAAATAAATAAGGCCGAGCACAGTGGCACATACCCGTAATCCCACCACTTTGAGAGGTCGAGGCGGGCGGATCACTTGAGGTCAGGAGTTTGAGACCAGCCTGGCCAACATGGTGAGACCCTGTCTCTACTAAAAATACAAGCCTGGCATGGTGGCTCATGCCTGCAATCACAGCTACTCAGAAGCTGAGGCAGGAGAATTGCTATAACCTGGGAGGCAGAGTTTTTGCAGTGAGCCAAGATTGTGCCACTGCACTCCAGCCTGGGCAACAGAGCCAAACTCTGCCTCATACATAAATTGGCAGCAGCGAGCAGGGAGCTGATTCATTCTGGAAAGAGCCCTGAGGCCCACTTCCCGGCCAGCACCTTATAAAAACCTCAGCTTCCTACCCTGAACTCGCCTCTTGGTGTCCCCAAACTTACAGAAAAGGACGTTGCCCCTTTGCCAGATGCAACCAGCTTGCTCTCCTCCAGCACCAGTAGAAGCTTCCCAGAGGGGTGTTCTTGGGGAGCTTGCTTCTGTGGGCCCACTTGTCCACTGTCAAAAGCCCTTGGCCAGTAGCCCCTGCAAAGCAAAAGCCCAAGACACCATCCATCTTGGTCCTTGGGAGAAGGTGAAATCAAACAAACTGGTTACACCTTGGCAAATCATTTGACCTCATTGTGCCTCAGTCTTCTCATCTGTAAAAAGAACTTTTACATACTACTCACTTTATAGGGTTGTGATGAGGCTTTTCTGAGAGGTTTGAGTATATGTAAGAGGCATATTTGGTACAGTGCCTTGTATATAGTAATTGCTTAGTAAATGCTCACTATTATGGTTGTTAGCTGTCATTTAACATCTCTCCAACCCTGAATAAGCCTCACTGAGCAGTTCAGAAGTTGCCAGGGCTTATGCTCAAGTCTGATATCCTAGGCTACTGGGGAACAGACACAATCCTGCATGCAGTTTTTTTGTTTGTTTTTGTTTTTGAGACACAGTCTCACTCTGTTGCTCAGGCTGAAGTGCAGTGGCATAATCTTGGCTCAGTGCAACCTCTGCCTCCCAGGTTCAACCAATCTCATGCCTCAGCCTCATGAGTAGCCAGGGTTACAGGCCCACACCACTACACATGGCTAATTGTTTTTAGAGATGGGGTTTCACCTTGTTGGTCAGGGTGGTTTCGAACTCCTGACCTCAGGTGATCCACCCACCTCTGCCTCCCAAAGTGCTGAGATTACAGGTGTGAGCCACCACGCCCGACCACATGGCTAATTTTTGTATTTTTAGTAGAGACAGGGTTTTCACCATGTAGACCAGGCTGGTCTTGAACTCCTGACCTCAAGTGATATACCCACCTCAGCCTCTGAAAGTGCTGGGATTACAGGCATGAGCCCGGCCCCTTAATGCAGTTTCACTCACCTCCTTTCAGAATCGAGGAGTCTGATATTCCATCAACATCGAATCCACTCCTATAAACCAGCCTGCAATCCCAGCTGGAGAACTACAATCCAATCAGGGACTAAATCTAAATTCCTCCCAGCTGATCCTTCGGATCTCTACCCATCCAACTAACCACCTCCTCCTCCAGAAATGTTATCAATCCCCTACATGCTTCCATTCACCTGTTCAACCACCAGCCAAGAGCTCACTACTCCCACTCTCCCAAGCTTAGACACGCAGTGTAATGGACATGCAACACCGGGAACTGTCACATTAAGCTCTTACTTTGAAACTTTGAACAAGAAAAAGAGCTGAAAAAAGCAGATCTCAGGGCGCGCATGGTGGCTCATGCCTGTTATCCCAGCACTTTGGGAGGCTAAGGTGGGCGGATATCCTGAGGTTGGGAGTTCGAGACAAGCCTGACCAACATGGAGAAACCCCGTCTCTACTAAAAATACAAAATTAGCTGGGCATGGTGGCACACCTGTAATCCCATCTGCTCAGAAGGCTGAGGCAGGAGAATCACTTGAACACAGGAGGCAGAGGTTATGGTGAGCCAAGATTACGCCACTGTAGTCCAGCCTGGGCAACAAGAGCGCAATTCCATCTCAAAAAAAACAATAAAATAAAAAGCAGATCTCCCAACCTCAGTGAAATTGTAGGTAAAAATTCCAAATAGAATATCCAAAATAAATGGTATAAGTAATGCTAATATATCATAATGTATTTATTATATGCATATATATTATATATATTTGAAATATATAGGTATTAGGTATTCTAAATTTCTATTATCTATCTATCTATCTTCATCTATCTACAGTCACCCCAAAGGCTATAAAAGAAAGTTTTCTGGGATTCATTCTCTTGGTCCCCTCCCACAACAGTGTGGGAGCTTGCTTTCTCTCTCTCTCTAATAAATTGCTTTTCTGGAAAGAAAAGAAAGAAGAAAAGAGAAAGAGAGAGAAAAAGTTTTCCACACTCAAAAGGGAAATGGGGCTGGGCTCAGCGACTCACACCTGTAATCCCAACACTTTGGATTGCTTGAGGCCAGAAGTTCAAGACTAAGACCAGCCCGGGTAACATAATGAGATCCTGTCTCTACAAAAAATATAAAAATTAGCCAGGTATGGTGGTGTGCACCTGTAGTCCCAGCTACTCAAGAGGCTGAGGTGGGAGGATGGCTTGGTAACAAACTGAGATCTTGTCTCGGAAAAAAAAGAGAGAGATAAAGTGAAATGCAATAAATTATACATCCTTTGCATGACAAGAAAGAGAAGAATAACATGTGGCGGGTCCTGATTTGTCTGAAGGAGCTGTTGAAATCAGCTCTATGATCAGAAGGGGACGTGATTGTAGGTGGAGGCTGGAAAAAGGCTCTTTGAGCAACTGTTTAGATTTTGGGTTAAACCATTTTGCACAGCTTGAAAAATACGCTCTCAAAAAAAATCTATACAACATCCATCTATCTATCTATATGTCTATCATCTATCTGTCTATCTACCTATCATCTATCATCTATCTACCTGTTTTTTATCTATCAATCATCTTTCTATTATCTATCTATCTATCTGAAATGAAATTCGTTGCCCCCTTCAACTCCTACTTTGTAAACTAACACTGAGCGCCTACTTGTTGAGCTGGGTATCCAAATCACCTTTAAAACACCCCTCGAGTTAGGTACTAGTTTTATCCTCATTTTGCTGAGTTGGAAAGTGAGGCACAGAGCAGTTAAGCAACTTGCTGGAGGGCACACAGCTATTAGGTGTCAGAGCTGGATTGAAATTCAAATGATTCCAGAGCCAACGCTATTAACCACTAAGCTCTACTGCCTCCCTGTGGTGGTTCTCCCATAGGGAGGGCATCTTCAGCAGCTTTCACTGATACGATACCTCCCCAGCCCACAACACACAGAACTCAGTCTCCCCCTGTTGCTTTTCATAACAAATCCTATGCCCTGTGTTCATATTTTTGACATGCATAAAATCTTGGCCCACCATGAGAAAAAAATACTTTGTTGATATGTGTGTGTTTTAACCAGTAACTTCCACTTTCAAAACCGTTAGAAAGAAAAACAATTTCTCACCCTTCCTATGTAAAACCAAAAGCATTCACTCACTGTCCATCCTCCGCACAGGTTGGAAGCCACTTAGGAGCCCCGGGGGTTGAATCCAGTGAAGAGAATCTGATGATGCTTGGTGCACTTTGGTGTGAATTCATTTTGACACCTAGCTCTGAAGTTTTAGAAATATCATTGTTCTTCATATCCGTGTTAGAGATAGAGGAGGCATGTTAATTTTTTACTTTTTCTTTTTTTGAGACAGAGTCTCACTCTATCACCCAGGCTGGAGTCCAGCGGTGCAATCTCAGCTCACCGCAGCCTTGACCTCCCAGGCTCAAGCGATTCTCCTACCTTAGCCTCCCAAGTAGATGGGACTACAGGTGCACACCACCATGCCTGGCTAATTTTTGCATTTTGTAGAGACAGAATTTTGCCATGTTGCCCGGGCTGGTCTTGAACTCCTAGGCTCAAGCAATCCTCCTGCTTTGGCCTCCTGAAGTGCTGGGAAGGGAGGGGCCACTGCGCCCAGCCAAAATGTTCCATGTCTTTATCCGGATAGTGGTTATCTGGGTGTCCATGTAGGTAAAAATGCATTGAGTGGCTGGGCACAGTGGCTCGCTCCTATAATCCCAGCACTTTGGGAGGCTGAGGTAGGAGGATCACTTGAATCCAGGAGTTCAAGACCAGCCTGAGCAATATGGCAAAATCCTGTCTCTACTAAAAATACAAACATTAGCTGGGCATTGTGACTCAGGCCTGTAATCCCAGATACTAAGGACGGTGAGGCATGAGAATCACTTGAACCTAGGAGGCAGAGGTTGTAGTGAGCCAGGATTGTACCACTGACCTCCAGCCTACGTGACAGAGTGAGACTCTGTCTTAAAAAAACAAAACAAAACAGCATTGAGCTTCATACTTTAGATTAGAGCACTTCACACTCATTACTGAATATAAATTGCACCTTAAGGCTAGGCATGGTGTCTCACGCCTATAATCTCAACATTTTGGGAAGCTGAGGTGGGCAGATCACCTGAAGTCAAGAGTTTCAGGCCAGCTGGCCAACATGGTGAAACCCCCTCTCTACTGAAAATACAAAAATTAGCCAGGCCTGGTGGCACACACCTGTCAGCTACTCAGGAAGCTGAGGCACGAGAGAATCACTTGACCTTGGGAGGAAGAGGAAGTAAATTGGATTGGAGTGCAATGATTCACACCTGTAATCCCAACACTTTGGGAGGCCAACACTAAGGAGTCTTCCTGGCTGAAGTGAAGGTTTCCCAGGCTTTCTCACGCAAGAATGCCTTTTAAATTTACAAAAGGAAAGGCTGAAATTAAATTGCCTGGTATCTTTCCATTGGCTGAATCTCCCTGTAGCTGCCTCTTGCTGAAGCCTGGGGTCTCCCTGGCAGCTGGGCCGGGAGAAGGCAGGAAGTAAATAGCTGTTCTCTGAATGGGCTCTTCAGAGAAACGAGATTGCCTCATTGTAATCACTCCAAGAAAAACAGGACCTCAAAGCTCTGGGGCCCAACCAGGAACTACACAAGTGGTTCCTTTTCCAGAAAGCCCACTCGTAAGACACACAGGCGGCCAATTTCCCAGGAACATATGGCACAGTGAGAGGCGTGTCTTCATCACCCAGAAGCTCAAGACAGTGTCATCACTTACTGAGGTATCTATGGGAGGGCTGAACTCAGGAACCCGTAAGAGGCTCAGGGTGCTGCCATGAGCTTAGATCCTAGACCTGAGTGGGCTGAAGGATCACCAGCCTAAGATTTAGGGCTAACAGAGAGGAGACCAAGCCAACGCTGTATCACTTTGAAGCTCGAAATCAGGGTTTTAACCCCCATGCTACTTATATCTTAGACCAGAAAACTATTTATTCTGAGAGCTGTTCTGTGCATTCCGGGGTGTTTTTTTTTTTTTTTTTGAGACGGAGTTTAGCTCTTGTTACCCAGGCTGGAGTGCAATGGCGCGATCTCGGCTCACCGCAACCTCCGCCTCCTGGGTTCAAGCAATTCTCCTGCCTCAGCCTCCCGAGTAGCTGGGACTACAGGCACGTGCCACCATGCCCAGCTAATTTTTGTATTTTTAGTAGAAACGGGGTTTCACCATGTTGAGCAGGATGGTCTCGATCTCTTGACCTCGTGATCCACCCACCTCGGCCTCCCAAAGTGCTGGGATTACAGGCGTGAGCCACCGCGCCCGGCCCCGCATTCCGGGGTGTTTAACAGCATCTCTGGTCGCTATCCACTAGATGACGGTAGCATCCCCCTTCCCCAGAGGTGACAACAACCAAAAATGTCTCCAGGCCGGGCACGGTGGCTCACGCCTGTAATCCCAGCACTTTGGGAGGCTAAGGTGGGCGGATTACCTGAGGTCAGGAGTTTGAGACCAGCCTGGCCAACATGGCGAAACCCCATCTCTACTAAAAATACAAAAGTTTGTCAGACGTGGTGGCGGGCACCTGTAATCCCAGCTACCTGGGAGGGTGAGGCAGTAGAACTGCTTGAAGCTGGGAGGCAGAGGTTGCAGTGAGCTGAGACCAT
Source organism: Alouatta palliata (assembly GCA_004027835.1). Taxonomy (NCBI): domain Eukaryota; kingdom Metazoa; phylum Chordata; class Mammalia; order Primates; family Atelidae; genus Alouatta; species Alouatta palliata. The sequence goes on along the minus strand of PVKV010028385.1, from coordinate 9,135 downwards.
GCCATTGCCCTGCAGCCCAACAACAGCGAAACTCCATCTAAAAAAAAAAAAGTCTCCAGATTTTGTCAAATGTCACTTTAGGGGACGCTATCTCCCTCGGTTGAGAACCACTGCTTTAGATAAAAGCAAAATCTTAGGCCGGGCAAGGTGGCCCACAGCTGTAATCCCAGCACTTTGGGAGGCCAAGGTGGGTGGATCATTTGAGGTCAGGAGTTCGAGACCAGCCTGACCAACATGTTAAAACCCCGTCTCTAGTAAAAATACAAAATCAGCTGGGTGTGGCGGTGCTCACCTGTAATCCCGCTACTCGGGAAGCTGAAGCAAGAGAATCACTTGAACCTGAAAGGTGGAGGTTGCAGTGAGCCGTAATTGAGCCACTGCACCCAACCTGGGCAACAAGAGCAAAACTCCATCTCAAAAAAAAAAAAGCAAAATCTCAGACTTGTCCATTTTTGGGCCATAGCCTGAAATCTTGGACAAAGGCCTAACTGACCCAGTTAAAATACCAGTATCTGAGCCCCACTGTTAGGCTGCAGCAAACCAAGGAGGCAATTAATTACGTGTTGCCTAACTTGCTTCTCCCTTGCAGTTTCAATTGCATTAGGCAGCCAGCTTCCCTTCCTCTCCACTGTTTGAATTGTTGCTGTGCAGGGCAAAAACTGCGGCTGGTCCACCTCGGAGCTGGCCTCATTTCAATAACAGCCGGGAGGACTGGCCTGGGGCTTTCCAAGCTTAATTAGCTCATGTTTATAAAGTTCCTTAGGAAGCTCAGGCCAGCATGCTCTGGGAAGTCCAAGTTACTAGGATTCTCGCCACACTTAAAAAAAGAACATTCCCACATAAAAAGGCTGGTAGAGTCAGAAAAGAGCGCCTCGGAGGGTGTGTGAATAGCAAAGGGTCCTTGTGAACCACATTTGAGACCGTAAAGAAAGAGTAATGCATTCCAAGTTTTGGGCCCTCCTCCTATTCTATAGAGCAGGAAATTATTTAAAGTATTTCCTGAACAGCTGAAGTATGTTAGAAACCTGCTAGCATCCTCTACAGTATCTCCAGGAAATGGACACCAAACAATGTCTTTGCAACGAGAAACTATTTGAGCTCTACTGGCCATTTCTACCTAAACGGATTGGATACTCTCAGCCAGCGACCTGGAGAATACAATCTTCTTAGATCATTTTCATGTCAAACTCAGCATCCTATAACAAGAACACACACGAAGAGAATTCCTCTTGTGTATGCACATAAAGAATTCTCTTCTAATATATATAGAGAGTATATACACACATATATGAGTATACATAAAGAGAGACGCAGACAGAAAGAATAAAGAACTCACTTTGTTAGGTAATTTAGCAATGTCAGTAACAGCTTGCTAGTTTCTTATTCCCACTCAATCTTCGGGTGGGGCAAGAATGAGATCAGCCTCTTCTGTTTAAGGCAGAATTCTAGAACATGCAACAAAAGGAAACTGCTTGGCTCCATCCCACCTCTAGAGATTTGTTCTCTCCAAGGCCTGCCTATAAATCTCCTAGGGTGGGGTTCCAGAAGCATTGTGCCCCAGTAAGCCAAGTTTGAACCTCCCAAGCAAATCAGCATTGGAATGTTGGTGGGGTCACAGGATCAAGAGCCATCTGGGAGCCAGCTGTGACTTGGGCTGATTCCCATGGCTTCCTATGAGAAGGGCAAGTATGATCACTACAGCAGAAATACCAGAGAAAAATAACAATTGTTACCTCCAGAGCAAAGAAAGAGGCCTAGAACACAGCCAGTTCCTAAAGAGAATGACAGATCTGATTATGCTGGTGAAGACCAGGCAAGTTCTGTGCTTCCTAACCAGTTACAAGCCTTTCCTCCTGCAGCAGCAGAGCTCGGATCCATAGCTGGGGAAGCGTGGGACTTGCCTCTCTGAGACCTGGCTGTCAGCAGGAGGATGAGGAGCCAAACACATCCCATTGTTACCACCCACCCTCCGGGGTTTGCAGGGAAACTGAACTCCTGGCCAGAGGAGACATGTAAACCCTTGCCATCTTCTCTTTCAGGGGCAAAGGCACCATACTTTAAGTGTTGCATCATGCTTTTGGAACGAATGTCAACCAAATGCCATCTTTTGGGGACAGCAGCTAAAATGCCTGTTTGACTAGAATTCTTTAGTCAAATTGCGGCTGCATTCATTGAGCTGAGGTCTTAAACTACTTAGGTTCAGAGAGTGACATTTAAAAACAAAAAAGGTGGCTTGGTGCAGTGGCTCATGCCTGTAATCCCAGCACTTTGGGAGGCCAAGGTGTGCAGATCACGAGGTCAATAGTTCAAGACCAGCCTGGCCAACATGGTGAAACCCCGTCTCTACTAAAAATACAAAAATTAGCTGGGTGTGGTGGTGTGGGCCTGTAATCCTAGCTACTGGGGAGGCTGAGGCAGAATGGCTTGAACCCAGGAGGCAGAGGTTGCAGTGAGCTGAGATCATGCCAGTGCACTCCAGCCCACCGGGTGACAGAGCAAGACTCCATCTCAAAAAAAAAAAAAAGCTCACTTACAAATGTGTAGAAATCAGGCTGGGTGCGGTGGCTCACGCCTATAATCCCAACACTTTCACTTTAGGAAGCTGAGGTAGGTGGATCACCTGAGGTCAGGAGTTCGAGACCAGCCTGACCAACATGGTGAAACTGTCTCTACTGAGAATATAAAAATTAGCTGGACATGGTGGTAGGCACCTGTAATTCCAGCTACTTGGGAGGCTGAGGTGGGAGAACTGATTGAATGTGAGAGATGGAGGTTGCAGTGAGCCAAGATTTTGCCACTGCACTCTAGCCTGGGTGAGAGAGTGAGACTTCATCTCAAAGGAAACAAGAGAAAAACCAAAAAAAGAAAATAAATGGAAAGGAAGTACACCGCAAGCTTGTAATATCTGAAGGTAGCTCTGCCTTTGAGAACCTAATTTTCACCAGGCTATGGCCCCTTTTCTTTGAAAAGCACCCACATGTATTTCACAGTAAACTTTGCATACAGTTCAGAGGTTCAGGAACCCCATAACCTATCTTGGGTCTTTATTCATGCCAAAATGTATAATCCAGTGGTAGAATTTTAGGTTATTATTGTAATCGCTTTGGCATTCTGTTTTTAAATTTGAGACAGGGTCTCACTCTGTTGCCCAGGCTGGAGTGCAGTGGTGCAATCTTGGCTCATTGAAAGAACAAGAGAGGGGCCGGGCGTGGTGGCTCACACCTGTAATCCAAGCACTTTGGAGGCCAAGGTGGGCGGGTCACCTGAGGTCCGGAATTCAAGAGCAGCCTGACCAACATGGTAACACCCCATCTTTAAAACATAAAAAAATAGAGAGAGAGAGAGGAGGCGGAGGGAGGAAAGAAGGAAGGAAGGGAGGGGAAAAAGATAATAGAGAGAGAGAGAAACAAGGAAGGAAGGAGAAAAGAAAAAGGAAGAAAAAGATAGAGAGACAGAGGGAAGGGAGGGAGAGAGGGAGGAAGGAAGGAAGGAGGGGGGCGAGGGGTGGTGGCTCATGCCTGTAATCCCAGCACTTTGGGAGGCCAAGGTGGATCACAAGGTCAAGAGTTCGAGACCAGCCTCACCAGCATGGTGAAACCCCATCGCTAGGAAAAAAGGAAGGAGAGAAAGAAGGAAGGAAAGAAGGAAAAGAAAGGAAGGAAAGAAAATGAATTAGCTTTGTGTTCCCTAAGTTAATCTTTGCTGAGTGGCTGAGACATTGGTTGAAAGGATGCAAGAAGAGAGTAGGGTGACAGTCACTGGTCACCTGCAACTTTAAGCCAGAGTTCAACAACACCATCCCATTTCTACATGTTTTTCTACATTTCTCCTGTATTTCAAGTTTTGCTTTTAAGATATGTATTTTTTGCAGTCACGATCAGGAGATGCCTTCTGGTATCATACCTTGACCGTTAATTTTGAATTGATCCACAGTTTTCTTATTCATCCAATCTTTCCTCATATTTCCTTGTTTTTATGAATAAGCTTCCACTATTTCTGCCTAAACTTGTTCAAGTTCTAAACATGAGTGTCTTCATAGTAGAAAATATGGCTTTGTGGTTGTTGTCTGAACAGTCAAGTGTTTGCTCATTCAAGAAACTTCATTAACACGAGTTATTAGGGGCCTCTATCACGTATTGATACTGACAAGCTTCCATCACCAAGTTGGACTTGGGTGGTTCAGTCCTGTTCCCGTGGCCAATGAGAAGTTAGATGAGGAAGTGTTCCAATTGTTCTGTCCAATAGAATTAAGAGAAAGGGAACCACTGGGCACAGGAAAAGAGCTGGACCTCTCCCTGAGATACTGCAAAGGCTAACAGCCAATAGGCACTTAGTCACAGTGTTCCCTCCTTGAGCCAGTTCCACTGTTCAGAGAGCTATGCCAAGCCCCTAAAAGACCTAAAGGCTGACAAAACATCTGACTTTTCGGTAGAATCCTATCATTAACTGTATAAACAATCCAGTATGGTGATCTCATGTTGATTTGTATCTGACTGATAAGGGAAAAAAAAGAGAAGAGTAGTAATAAACTTAGCCTAAAAGGTAAAATATATCAAAACAAGTGTCTACGTACGAACAAACAAATCTTTGGTGTTAAAAGGTTGGAGGCAGCCGGGTGCAGTGGCTCATGCCTGTAAATCCAGCACTTTGGGAAGCTGAGGCAGGAGGCTAGCTTGAGGCCAAGAATTTGAGACCAGTCTGGGCAACATAGTGAGACTTTATTTTTTGAGATGGAGTCTTGCTCTGTTGCCAGGCTGGAGTGTACAGTGGCATGATCTTGGCTCACTGCAACCTCCACCTTCCAGATTCAAGCGATTCTCCTGCCCCAGCCTCCTGAGTAGCTGGAAATACAGGCACACACCAACAGGCTCTGCTAATTTTTGTGTTTTTAGTAGAGACGGGGTTTCATCATGTTGGCCAGGATGGTCTCGATCTCTTGACCTCGTAATCCGTTCACCTCGGCCTCCCAAAGTGCTGGGATTACAGGCATGAGCCACTATACCTGGCAGACTTTTGTTTCTTCAGTTATTACACCTCTTCCTAACAACAAAAGGTTTAGAATAGCTGTAATATTTACCTGGGATATTTCTATTATGTAGGAATTAGTATCTATAGTTTTTTTTTTTTTTTTTTTTTTTTAAAGATGGGGTTTCACCATGATGGCCAGGCTGGTTTTGAACTCCTGACCTCAGGTGATCCACCCACCTCAGCCTCCCAAAGTGCTAGGATTACAGGCGTGAGCCACCGCGCCCAGCTAGTATCCATACTTTTTTTAACTTTTCTACCCAAATCAAATGAATTTAAAAAAAAAAAACTTTTACACCCAAATATCTATATTTTTATGCCAGGCACTTAGCTGACTCACCCAAAGGTCATTTACTGACATAATAAAGAGGCAGGATTTGAATTCAGACACCTCTGGCTCTTAAATACTAGTCTATTTCACTGTACCACGCTACCTCCCACAACTAGGATGGGAAAAGACATTTACGATTGTATAAAGCCTGGAATGCATTTACTGATCAATTTAAGAGGGTTCGATGCATACACCTCCTACACAGTGTTACGAAACCGTTTCAAATATTGAGGAGGAACTGGGTGTTTAGAGACACTAAAATTGGCTTTCAAACTAAGCCAACAACACATCATTTAAACACATAAGTGCTCAAAATCAAATTGTACTTCTGCCCTCAAAAAATCCTACTGATAGCTTGAGTGTTTCTTATCATCTTTATTAGCTGGGGTTATGAAAGTTAAATGGGTGATGCTGCTAAAACTGTTTTCTCTAACACTTTCCCATGGGGAGTTGGGGGGAGGCTGCATGATTTGGCTGGGTTTTGTTCATCACAAATTAGGTCAACAGCCCAATCCCAAAAGAAAGCACCATTAATGAAATGACATGTTTCAAGGGCTTTCCAAACTCAGTCCACCGGGTTTTGGCAAACTCCAACAAGGGTGAAGAGGGGTAAGGAGCAGCCAGCTACACTTCCCTTAATGGCCTTCTGAACTTGGGTCCTGTATCTGACAAGGTTTCCAACTGCCCATAGGAACAAAACGGATTTTGCTCTTACTGCTGTTATGCAATTAAAGAGTCAAATGCTGAAATAAAAATCTTAATTAGCAATGAAGATTTATAGTACCTCGAGTGTTTTCTTCACTGATACAGCCACAGAAAGATTGAGGATGAGAGGAAAAAAAAAAATCTACGCGAGAAAACAGAATGTTGATTATCTTTATTCTAAAAATAATCAAGTAGCTTATTTTTAGCCAAAACGCAATATAGCAATGAAAGAATCAATACTTTGTGAAATGTTTAACACTGATGTTCAATCTTTTAATGTTACCTTTTTAAGACTACTTCAGCAGCCGGATGTGGTGGCTCACGCCAGTAATCCCAGCGCTTTGGGAAGCCAAGGCAAGTGGATCACATGAGGTCAGGAGTTCAAGCCCAGCCTGGCCAACATGGCAAAATCCTGTCTCTAATAAAAATATAACAATTGGCCAGGCATGGTGGCAGGCACTTGTAATCACAGCTATCAGGAGGCTAAGGCAGGAGAATCACTTGAACCCAGAAGACGGAGATTGTAGTGAGTTGAGATCAGGCCACTGCGCTACTGCACTCCAGTGTGGGCAACAAGAGTGAAACCCAAACTCTACTAAAAATACAAAAATTCGCCAAGTGTTGGTGGCAGGAGCCAGTAGTCCCAGCTACTTGGGAGGCTAAGGCAGGAGAATCACTTTAGCCTGGGAGGCAGAGGCTGCAGTGAGCCAAGATCGAACCACTGAACAATCGCACCACTGAACTCCAGTCTGGGCAACAAGAGGTAGACTCGGTCTCAAAAAAAAAAAAAAGATTTCAAACTGCTAGGAAACTAAAAATGTTGGTGCATTAATACATCACTAGCAGAAAAACAAAAAAATAAAAACAAAAATAAAAAATAAATCACTAGCAATTTAGACAGTAACACTGCAAGAGGGAGAAGTTGGTGGCTACAGTTTTTATCATGACTTTTACAAATCAAGCTGGTTATAAAGTCATTCTGTCAGGTCAGGCACGGTGGCTTACGCCTGTATTCCCAATACTTTGGGACACTGAGGCAGGCAGATCACCTGAAGTCAGGAGTTCGAGACCAGCCTGATCAACATGGAGAAACCCCATCTCTACTAATACAAAATCAGCCGGGCGTGGTGGCTGTAATCCCAGCTATTTGGGAGGCTGAGGCAGGAGAATCGCTTGAACCCAGGAGGCAGAGGTTGCAGTGACCAGAGATCGTGCCATTGAACTCCAGCTGGGCAACAAAACAAGAGCAAAACTGTCTCAAAAAAAAAAAAAAAAAAAAAAAAAAAAGATATTCTGTCATTCTCAAAGATATTAAGTTACCCACACATTAAAAATCTCCCAATGCCCTCTATGGACCTAACAACTCCAAGGAAACTAGCATGTTAAGCATTTTATCTAAAATGCAATAAAAAAAAAAACTTTTTTGGAAACCAGCTATCTCCTGTTCATTACTTCACTATTGAGTCATGCCTTTAACAAATCCAGACCTTACACTTTCTATCCTTTTACACTAGTCCCTCTGAAGCCATTAAAACTCTCCCACGTTAAAGCAAAAATCTAGGATGTCCAGGTTTACTTCCCCATCGCCTTTTCTCAAGCTGAAGAGTTTTGGATTCAGTATCCAAGAAGGAACTCGAGTTGGGGAGAGGAAGAGAGGATCAAGTAAATAGGAAAGGAAAGGCAGTCTGTACTGTTAATGTCTATTCCCCCTCTCCTTCAGAGGAGCTGAGGAAAAGCTGAGAAAGTGATCCACAGTTCCAAACAAAATGCTCTATTATGAGGATCACATGTTAACACAGGGGTTTAGTATTCCATTATTATTTCTTTTTCTTTTGAGATGGAGTCTCGCTCTGTCACCCAGGCTGGAGTGCAATGGCACAATCTCAGCTCACTGCAACCTCCGCATACCAGGTTCAAGCAATTCTCCTGCCTCAGCCTCCCGAGTAGCTGGGATTACAGGTGCATGCCACCGCACCCGGCTAATTTTTTTTTTAGTAGAGATAGGGTTTCACATTAGCCAGGCTGGTCTCAAACTCCTGACCTGAGTGATCTGCCTGCCTCAGCCTCCCAAAATGCTGTGATCACAGGTGTGAGCCACTGCGCCTGGCCTAGAGTCCCATTTTAGCAACTTGGCTGTAGAAGGTACTTCAAATAAGCACTAGTTAGTGCTCTATACCTAAACAAAGTAAGGATTAAACATTGTTCCATGGAAGGATTTTAAAACTCAACTATTACCTGCAAAAGACAAAAATATACTTCTATGCATGTTGATGAACTAGGGGAAGAAAATCCTCGTTTGTAGCCAAGAAGGTAAACAGACGTGTTGCAGTATATTACTACTGACTTGAAAAGATGTCATAGCCAAGCATGGTGGCTCACTCCTGTAATCCCAGCACTTTGGGAGGCCGAGGCAAGCAAATCACCTGAGGTCAAGAGTTCAAGACCAGTCTGGTCAACATGGTGAAACCTCATCTCTATCTACTAAATATGCAAAAATTAGCCAGGCATGCCTGTAATCCCAGCTACTCGGGAGGCTGAGGCAGGAGAATCACTTGAGCCTGAGAGGCGGAGGTTGCCTTGAGCCAAGACTGTTTCACTGCACTCCAGCCTGGGCAACAGAGCGAGACTCCCTATTAAAAACAAAAACAAGCAAACAAAAAAAAAAACACAATAATGTGGACCCTCACCAACCAAACAGAATTGCGTACTTTCCCAGGTGATGCCAATGTGTGGCTACTATTTTACCTTGGAACCCCATTCAGCCTTCACGTTTGGCAGGAATTAATTCCACTTGTAGCTCCAGGACAAATTTATGATTAAATTTAACATTTTTAAGCCCATCTCCCTAGCCAAGGAGACTTAAAGAGACACTGGCTGAAGGGTTCTGGAAAATTTTATTCATACTTCTAAAAAACTGCAACCAGGACTGCCTCTGGTTAATCACATCAGTTTGGATAGGTTACCCTTCACTTGCAACATTAAAGTTCCCAAATTAGAAAGCAATACAAAAGCATGGTGAAGTAAAGGGTGGGTTTTAATGTTTATTTACAGGAGGCTGCAAGATATGAAATTCC
>PVKV010028384.1:0-25074 GCA_004027835.1 Alouatta palliata | reverse complement strand
CTTAATGGTTAAGAACTGAATGCTTTCCTAATGAAAGCAATGTCAAAGCAACATACATCAACATACTACAGAAAGTTGAAGATACTGCAATAAGATAAGGGAAAAAAATACAGATTGGAAAGGATAAAATAAAACTGTATTTAAAGATGACACAATTTTCCGTGTAAAAAATTTCAAAGAATCTACAAAAAAATTACTTTAACTACAAAATGAGTTCAACAGCATCATATGACATAAGATTAACAAAACATTAACCACAATTCAATATACAAATAATGAACATGTGGAAACCAAAAATAGAATCTCATTATCATCCACAATCACCCTCAAATTAATAAACTACTTCAGTATAAAATGAACAAAGTATGTAAAGAACATGTGTACAAAACTACAAAAGATGCCACCAAAAGACATAAATAAATGGAAATACATTTTTATGTTGTTGTGAAGAGGGAAAAGAATAAAAATTAGTAAAACCAATATAATAAGGGGTCATAATAACTTTAGTTAGCAGAGTGCTGCTTGTAAGGAAGCCCCCACCAGAACCCAAGTTAAAAAAGTAATTTTAACTATCTTTCTCTACAAACCGTTAACCTTATCTATTCTCTATTCTCCACATCCCTTGTAAGTTCTGTAAGTTCCTGTTTTCTCACGGGAGCAGCTGCAAGGCCACAATGTAGATAAGCTCCAGGTATCGACATCCTTTTCAAGATGTAAGACATGTCACAAGACATGCCAAGAATGATTACCTGCCTTTATGCCTGCTTCTCTAAACCGGCATCCTGCTTGATGTTTTCATGCCCTGATGAGCATAAAAGGAGCCTGTCTCCTTTGTCTGGCGTTCAGCCATTTTGGATCCAAATGTGAGCTGACCAGTTGTGCACCCAAAATAAATCCTTCTTCATCCTCAAGGGTCTCTTAGGTCTCTTGAATCCCACAACATTCCTGGGGGCTCATCCAGGATCAGAAGACAGGCTTGCTGTCTCCTTTGACTGTAGAGCCGGGACCCGGGTGGAGGGAGATCCCAGACCCTAGGCACCAAAGGGAAGATTTCTGCCCGAGAGGGAGATCGGCTCTTCAGAGTCCCAGTGCCCTCTTCTGACAGTGGAACCGAACCGGGAAGACGCTGCAGAATGACTCTAGAATCAGCCCCCTTTAGGAACCGTGGTAGGACATCAAAGGCCAAAAGGAAAAGGAAAGGAAAAGGGGAAGAGGAGTCTGTCCCGAGGGGGCAGAAGTGGAGCCTGATCAACCCCCAGGGAATGACCGGTAGTCTGACCCAGAAGGCATGGTGGAGGCGAGTGAAAGTGCCTGAAAGAGACTGAGGGAATGTGTTCTCTTTCCGGGTCCACAAGGCGGTGTAGTTTTAAGGGCAAGAACTTCCCATCACCATGCCCCCATCCCATCTCTCTCCATCCAGGAGATTTAATGGTTTATGTTTAAATTTCATGGGCGCAGGAAGAAACAACGAGTCAGTCACTCCAGCGGAAGTTCTAAGGAACTCCTTTTATTGGCTTGGGGTCTTAGAGAAGGTGGGGGTTCCTCCCAGGTTAAAAGACCCCTTTTCCACACCCCTTTGGACTCCATGTTTGGGTCCTCGTCAACGAACACTTCCTTCGTGGAAGCCATCTTTTTCTCTCCTGGATTTCCCCTCTGGGGTCCCCTTCCACACTCCCTTCGTGGAAACCTGTCTTCCCCTCCTAAACTCCATCTCTCTCTATTCCCTTCCACTCAGTGTGGAAGCTGCTTTCCTCTCCTGGATTCCATCTGTCTAGACTCTCTCACTCAGTGTGAGAGTTAGCTGTTTCTTTTCTCTCTCCTTCTGTTTCTCTCTTTAAATAAATCACTTTCTACAAACACTTTTGAGTCCGGCATTTGCTGTGCACTGTGCCATGGTCCCCTCTCCCATTCTTGAGAGGGCAGGAAACCAAGAACCTGGAGAAATGTCCTCTCAAGGGAGCTGAGGGCACCCTGAACTCCTGGAACCCAATATTACAAGACGGTTCCAGGAGGAGCCGATGTGGGGAGTGACGTGTGGGAGCTGCAAATCTCTTAGCATAGACTGTTTGCTCCCAGTGAAGTGTGTGGCTCGCGACCAAGGATGATCTACATATGGCTAATGGGAACTACCCTATGGCTATAACAGTTGTAGTGGGAGTAAGGTACTCTCCAATGCAATGCAGCACCTGAAATACCCCGTTCTGTTTGAGTAAGGGGGACAGTTTAACCAGTACAAAGTGAAAGTGAGAGTGATTGTGTGTCGCAAAGGGAGGGAAGGGGAGGAAAGTTGACAAAACCTACACCACTGGAATGCATGTTAAAGAACTTTAAGAAAGGTTTTGAGGTCGGGCGCGGTGGCTCACTCCTGTAATCCAAGCACTTTGGAGGCCAAGGCGAGCGGATCACCTGAGGTCGGGAGTTCAAGACCAGCCTGACCAACATGGTGAAACCCTGTCTTTTTTTTTTTTATTAAAAAAAAAAAAAGGTTTTGAGAGAGATTATGGTGTCAAACTGACCCCTCAAAAGTTAAGATCCCCTTGTGAATTAGAATGGCCTTCTTTCAATGTCAGGTGGCCTGCCAAAGATACAGTAGATCGTGAATTAACTGACCCTGTGTATAAGTAGTAACTGGGGTCAGAGGACAACCTGGGCATCCTGATCAGTTTCCATATATTAACTTCTGGTTGAGTGTGGTTCAAACGTGTCCCAAATGTCTACAGCCCTGTCTGGCAATATATTGCAAGACTGTATCTAGTAGCTCAAGCAGGAACAAGAGCAGCAAAGGAGACCACAGTGCCCACCACCCAAAAAGTGGAAAGGGAGGAGCAGGGCAGCAGACAAACAAACAAAAACCAGTTTTACAGTCCCCTCCGGAGGAGAGAGAATGCCCACCCTCTTATGTACCAATATATGTATCCCTGTTTAGCCAAAGACGGGGTGAAGGGCAAGCAACAGGAGAATCAGGCTCAGACAGAAGTGAGACTCCAGTGCTAACCCTTGGTGAGGAATGGAAACCAGTGCCTGTAGAAGCCAAGGAGGAAAAAGGGGAATCCCCTAGCCAACTTCCTTCTGGCTGCACTCAAGCCTTACGGATGCCCCTCTGAGAGACTAAGTAACAGATTTACCAGGACGCCAGAGGCAAGATCAGAGGGAAAGTGAGGCTCTTTTCCCATCAACCTTTCTCCACCACCGACCTCCTGAATTGGAAGCAGCACACTCCCTCCTACATGGAGAAGCCCCAGGCCTTCTTTGACTTAATGTAGTCTATCTTTTTAACCCACAACCCCACACGGGCAGACTGCCAGAAGCTTCTGTTAATGTGGCTTAACACAGAGGAGTGGCGTAGGGTAACACAAGCCACCCTCTGGTGTCTAGAGAGTAATGCCCCAGCAGGCACAAATGATGTCTCATGATATGCTGAAGATAAATACCCAGTGATAGACCCCCAGCGGGACTCCAGGGAGGCAGAAGAGTTATGACGCCATAAGAATACTGGGAAGCACTCCTAAACGGAATAAAGGCAAGAGGGAAAAAGGCAGTGAATATAGGGAAGATTTCAGAGATTCGCCCAAAGCCTGATGAAAGTCCAAGCGAGTTTTATGAAAGGCTCCATGAGGCATACTGGCTTTATACCCCGTTTGACTCAGAGGCTGCTGAAAATCAGTGCATGGTAAATACAGCTTTTGTCAGCCAAACACAGGGTGATATTAGACAGAAGCTTCTTAAATTAGAAGGTCCACTCAACTCACACAGAATTACTCTGCCCCTGCTGGGTATAAGGATATTATTTTTTGCTTTGCTGTTGGTAGTTCCTGTGGCTGTGTAGGAGGAAGGGCTACCCATAGAAGGATGTCCCCACTGCATGCATACTACCTGAAGAGGGAACACGGTAGTTAGAACTCTATTGTTTCAAACATAGTATGATTGTATAGGAACCCGTTCAGGAACTTGTACTTACAACCAAACAACCTATTCAGTTTGTGATCCAGGAAATAAGCAGCAAAATCAAAGTCCCTTCCTCCCACAGAGGAGTCATATCCAGGTACTTTGATATTTGCTGGTTTAATATCTGTGGGTTCCATCTTTCACAACATCTTCGTTTCAGAAGAGTACTATAATGATTGCCACAGAAATACCTGTGCACCTTCTGTTTGTCCCACCAAGCCTCCGATAACGCCTTGCTGGGACTGCATGACATGGTCCACTAACCTAGAATTATGGGAATCAGTCATGCTTATCCAGATACCATTAGATCCAGAGTCTGTTTTTTCACTCCTAATCTGTGTCCCACTGGTGCCTTTAGACCTGTATATATATATATATCAAAAGAACTCAGACTCAATCAGCCTAACAGTTCCATGTTTTTAAGTCATTCTATAAAACTTATAAAAACACCAACCAAGAGTTACCTGAACCCCTCCAGTAGCCAGTAAGCTGTTTGCTCAACTGGCTGAAAATATAGCCAGCAATCTAGGTGTCTCCACCTGTTCTGTTTGTAGGGGGAATAATATGGGAGATCAATGGCTATGGGAAGCAAAGGAGTTAATGCCCTAAGAACACTTTACCCTAACTCTCACCTCCCCTGAGCCAATGCCAAAACGCTCAAGCATTTGGCTCTTAAAAATTTCTGTCATTGAGAGGTACTGCATTGCATGCTAGGGAAAAACCTTCACTAACGCAGCGGGAGAACTGGATTGCTTAGGACAGCAATATTATAATGAAACAACAGGAAAAACTCTATGGTGGGACAAAAACTAACAACATAAAATCACCACCAGATTTTCAACCCATTTTCTCGCTTCTCTTCTTTAAACCATTCCTGGTATCAACCTGAAACACCCAATAGCTGGCAAGCACCCTCTGGCCTCTATTGGATCTGTGCACAATGAGCTTATTGGAAGTTACCTACCAATTGGTTGGGGGCCTGAATACTAAGGACAATCAGACGATCTTTCTTCTTACTGCCACTGCAACTAGGGAAAACTTTAGGATACCCCGTTTATAAAGAAATCAATGAAAGAAACAAAAGAGATGTAAACAGCAAAGGATGATATAAAAACAGGAGATTGGAAAGACACTGATTGGCCTCCTGAAAGAATAATTCAATATTATGGGCTGGCAACCTGAGTACATGATGGGTCCTGGGGATGCTGTACCCCTATTTACATGCTTAACTGCATCATAAGACTGCAAACGGTACTTGAAATAATTACTAATGAAAGCAAGTGCTTTAGATCTATTGGCCCAGCAATCTACAAAGACGAGAAATGCTATTTACCAGAATAGTCTAGATTTCGACTATCTCCTTGCCCAGGAGGGAGGAGTATGTGGAAAGTTCAGCCTAACTAATTGCTGCCCAGAAATTGATGATAATGGGAAAGTTGTCGTGGAGATAACTGCAAAAATGCAAAAGTGAGCTCATGTCCCAGTTCAAACTTGGAAATCTGGATGGTCTCTAGAGTCCCTCTTCGGAGGCTGGTTTTCATCCCTTGGTGGGCTTAAAACTCTAATAGGAGGATTTGTACTTATTCTAGGTGGCTTCCTAATACTTCCATGTGTCCTGCCTCTTCTTTAGAAGCATACAGTCAACAATAGAAACAAAAGTGGCTAGACAAACTCCCAATAATAGTCTTATATAAATATCAACCTGTGCCTCAAGAAGAAAATTCATCACCCCATTATGAGTTACCCGAAAGTGATGCTTTCATTGGGCTTATGTAAATCCTTCCCTTAGCTTAAATTAGAAATAGGAACTAGAATGACTGGTTAAATTATTCTGACCACATCTTACTAGCTCTTACACTCATGAACATGGAGGAGCAAAGACCTAACTGTGTCTTTTCTGCTCAAGTGGCCCACCCACCAGTATGACTTAGAGATGAGCCAACCTAGAATACTAGTCAGCTTCAAGAAAGGGCCAGCTGGCCCTCCTCAGCATCATGGTCATCACATCGCCCTGTTTGGCCCCTAACAGATGACTGGTTAGCCAAAGACAGGTAAGATTCCTCAAGAAGGGAACAACCTAAGACAGGCACAGTTGCAAAGGAGCCATCAGGAGCTGAGACAAAAGAAAAGCTACCAGTTCCACACCTGGCTAAATATATTAAGACACAACCACCAACTTCAGGAGGACATCTATCCTCTATTACCCTAGAGCAGATGTACAATGACATCTCAGCAAAATTGAAGTGCAGTCTACCCATAAAACAATTAGATATTCATTCTACCCAGGCATTCCCCTTCATACAAATAAAAAAATTATATTAGGCACATAGTCTAGTAATACTTTCTATTATAAATTGTTGCATGTTCTATTAAAGGTATTACTTATGCAAAACATGCCAAGGGGGGGAATGAAGAGGTAAAAGAATAAAAATTAATAAAACCAATATAATAAGGTGTTGTAATAACTTTAGTTAGCAGAGTGCTGCTTGTAAGGAAGTCCCCCACCAGAACCCAAGTTAAAAAAGTAATTTTAACTGCCTTTCTCTACAAACCATTAACTTTATCTATTCCCCACATTCCTTGTAAGTTCTGTAAGTTCTTGTTTTCTTGCAAGAGCAGAGCTGCAAGGCCACAATGCAGATAAGCTCGAGTTGTAAACATGTTTTTCATGATGTAAGACATGTCACAAGACATGTCAAGGATGATTACCTGCCTTTGTGCCTGGTTCTGTAAACCTGCATCCTATTTCATGTTTTTGCACCCTCGCGACCATAAAAGGAGTCTGTCTCCTTTGTCTGGCGCTCAGCCATTTTGGATCCAAATGTGAGCTGACTGGCTGTGCAACCAAAATAAATTCCTCTGCATCCTCAACAGTCTCTTCAGTCTCGTGAATCCTGCAACAGTTGCTGCTGTTGTTTTTGTGTTGGAAGATTCAATGTACCAAATGCGTTAATTCTTTCCCAATTGACCTACAAGTTTAAAAAAACTTATATCATAATTTAAGGTTTTTCATAGACATAGTCAAAATTATTCTAAAATTTGTATGGAAACAAGAAACTAAAGGCATTAAAATGACTGGACAATGAAGCATAAAGTGGGAGGTAGAACTCAATCTGATATCAGGACTTACTATATGCTTACAGTAATCCACACACTGTTAATGGAAGAATGAACAAGTAGATCAATGGAAGAGGATACAAAATACAGTGATCCTCCCCTTATTTATGAGGAGATAGTCTAAGAATTTCAGTGGCTGCCCACAACTGAATGCTGAACATTGTTACTAGGTTTTTACATGTACAAATATATAAAAAAATTATTTTTATATCTCTGTATAACATATCTCTATGAAATATATAAAGACATTTTATGAGAGTGAGCACATTCACATCACTTTAATTATAGTTTATTTATATACTGTACCTAGTTTATAAATTAAATTTCATCACAGGTATAATAACTAGGTACAGTAAGAGGCTGACAACTAATAATAAAATAGAATAATTTTAACAACTTAGTATAATAAAACTGATGTGAATTTGCACACTTTCTGTCTGAAAATAGCTTAATAGTTTTAGACTGTGATTCTTATTCGTCCCCTGGAAAACTAATGTTGTAACTTAATTCCCAATGTGGCAGTATTAAAAGGCGGGGCCTTTCAGAGGTGATTAGGTTCTGAGATTTCTTCCCTTATGAACTTTCATTCATTCATGGATTAATGTATTAACTGGTTAAGGGAATAATGGATTATAACAGGAGTGGGAATGGTGGCTTTATAAAAAGTGGAAGAGAGACCTTAGCTAGCACTTCAACCCCTCACCATGTGACAAATCCCTGTGGTACCTTACAACTCTGCATAGAATACCCACCAACAAGAAGGCCATCAGCAGATGCCATCATTTGAACCTGGACTTCCCAGCCTCCAGAACTGTAAGAAATAAATTTTGTTTCTTATAAATTACCAGTTCTAAGTGCCCTTTTCTAAGCAACAGAAAATAAAGGCAGTTATTGACCACAGGTAACTGAAACTGTGGCAAGTGTAACCGCAAATGGGGGAAATATTTACAGGAAAAGACCCACACAAATATGGCAAAATAATTTTTGATAGAGAAGCAAAAATTTAATAAAGGGTGGCATAACATTTAGACATCATATATAAAAATAAAATAAACTTTGACATAAAACTCATAACTTATACCAAAATAAATTCAAAATGGATTTTGAAGTTAAACATAACATTTGAAACTATACAACTTTCAGGGGAAAAAGACATCGAATAAAATCTTCACAATTTAGGCACAATCTATAAAAGATTAAAAGGATAAATTGGACTTCATCATAGTGATAGACTTTTGCTCTGTAATAGATCCATTAAAAGGTTGGAATATCAAATTAGAGAGTTAGAGATTTTTTCCAAATTATATTTATATCAAATAACTCATGTCTGAATATACATTTAAGAAAAAACATTCAAAACCTAACAGTAAGAGAACAAATTGGAAAATGAGAGAATATAAAATACAAATAAGTGTATTAAAGGATTTCCATATTATATTCCGTAAAGAAATGTAAACTAAAACCCCAATGAGATATCTCTACAAGGTAAATTGAATCTTGAAAATTAAAAACAAAATAGTAATGCCACCAGAATCTGGCAAGGATGAGAAATTGGTTAGTCTATACCTCACTGCTGGAAGTGTAAAATGGTGCAGCCAGTCTAGAACAGTTTGGCAATTTCTTATAAATGTAGGTATGTGATTATTGTATAGTCCAGCCTAGTAAATACACTCCTAGATATTTATCCAAGAGAAGTAAAAACTTATGTTCACATAGAAACCTGAGCATGTATGTTTATAGTAGTTTTATTTGTAATAGCTCAATGTTGGAAATAGCACAAGTATCCTTCAATGAGGGAGAGGTTCATCAAACTTTGGTATAAACACACTGTGTGTATCTACTCAGCAATTTTTAAAAAATGAACAATATAAATGTAACAATCAGAATGAATCTCCAGATAATAATGCTGAAGCCAGTCACAAAAGTTTACATGCTATAAGACTATGACATTTAAAAAAATAATATTTTGGAAATGGTAAATATATTGGTATTTGTCAAAAGTTAGGTATAGAAGAGGGGGAAGAAGGCAAGCCAGTGTGGTTGTTAAAGGACTACACGAGGAGTTATTGTGGTGATGAATCTGTTCAATATTTTAACTATGAGTCAGAGATGAAAACCTATGCTTGTGATAAGACTATATAATAAAGAAATAAATACATATATATATATATATATAAATTAAGTAAATAAATCTGGGGAAATGTGAATAAGATAGGTGGATTTTATCAATGTCCTTATCCTGCTTGTGATATTAAACTGTAGTTTCATAATACATTATCATTGGCGGGACCCAAACAATGTGTGCTTGGAATCTCTCTGTATTGTTTCTTACGACTTCATGGGAATCTACAATTATCTCAATAAAATATTCAACAAATGAAAGAGACAGTACAGTTAACATGGAAGACTTAATTAATTTTCTCAAGATCAATCAGAAATACAAAACCAATAAGCTTGTCTCCAGATGTTCTGCTTCTAAGCCTTACATCATACTCTTCTCTACCCGGATGCTAAAGAGAATGTCAAATAAGGTAGTGTGGGGGTGTAGAAGACAAGTGTCCCCAGAGAAGTCAGGCAGGGCCAGATACAAGCAACTTTTAATCCACATTTCAGATGTTTAACCATTATTAGCATAAAATTTAATATTTTGGCAGTTTCTGAAAAGATTCATTGATACTAAAATGCTATTTTCCAATATTGCTTCTATGTACAAGATAAAATGTTAGAATATGTGCATAAATTTACTAAAGAGCTAGGGAAGATAGAAAAATAAAATAGTGTATGAGAGTTACCCCAAATGCATTTAATAATTTCCATCCCACAGACTGAATGTTTTATTTCTATGAGAATTTAATATCAGTACCAACTTCAATAAGTTCCTGAGTCTGTCTGTTGGACTTAAGTCCTTACATTTTCTGATGACTGCCTTATCTGTAGGCATTTCCTCCACATAGATCTGGCTGCATTATGATACTTTTAATTATATCACACATAATGGAAATTATAAGCACAAAAATTGATCTCCTTCAAAACCTTTTTTTTTGTTGTTGTTTTTTACCATAACAGCATGCACCTTAGCAGAAGTCTCACTGCTATGGAAATTGCAATGTTCACATTGAAATTACTTTTTGTTCTTGAGATATCTCATTGTAAAAGCCCATTCCTAACTTATGAGTAATTTCTTAACTTTTTCCATTTTTTATAAGACTGATTGCATAGGCAGCACTGAAGCAGAGTTTTGAAAACTAATTCTTAATGATATGAAATTAAATTGTCTGTTTATTCTGTATCTGCACATCTTTCACACTTCAGACAAAAATTAAAGACAATATGCTATTAATAATTTATGTAATAGAAGGTAAATGCCCTCATATGAGTCCATCTTGAGATCATGACTATAACATCTATTTCTAAACTATACATGTTGCACTTTTATGTTAAACCATATGATACAATGCTATGATTTATTTTCAATATTAGAATTACATACTTAGAATTTGGTAAACGAATATAAAATCTAAATACCTTTCTGGTGACATAAATAAACTATATACAATTTATTTTATGTTGTGAAAACCATTATAGTATGATTAAAATAAGGGTGGATGTAAACAATGACCAGATAATTTAAAGAAATGGTCATTACAACTTGCAAAACTCAATAGAAAATTTGGCCAATTGGTATTTTTTTTTTAACTGAGGCACATAGGATATCCAGAAATAAATATTTCCATTTAATTCACATCAACTTTCTTAATTCATTTCCCAGGAGTTGTCACAAATAGAAAGATAACTGGATGATATTTCTTATAATCAGCCTCTGTTTTGTACCTAGTGAGGATTAGGCATATGACAGGAACAGTATTTGCAGAAATAAATGTGGCTCAGAATACTCAGTCCTTACTTTCAAGAAACCCCAACCCCCGTTTAGTGCAGGGGACCAACAAACAACCGGACATGGCTACACAAGTGCAATCGTTGCCATACCACACGTAAGCACCCAGTAAACATGTGCTGAAATGCCAACTTTCGGGCTTTGAAAGATGACAGAAGTAGCCTGCAGAAAGAAAAGGTGGGTGAAGAAGACGAAGGATTTAGAAACTTCCCGGCAGAGTGCTGACTTTTAAGATTAAGCTACATTACCTCATCATCAGGACAATGAATATTAAATCATTAATGTTTACAGTTAATCACATTGCTAAAACATTTTAAGAGGGGGTGAAATGACATATTCAGAAGCTCCATAATGTAAAAACTCATGAAAAATTGACGCTAATTTAGCTAATACATTTTATAACTTCACATCATTTTTTTCTGCTGTTGAATTCATTACAAAACAAAAAAAACTTCTTGAAGAAAAATGACACTGAATTAACATTTATAAGAAACTTTCTATAAAGCTGATAATAGAAACTATCACTGCCTCAGTGTAGCCATGAGTAGTCCTAAGCATCTTACAATTTGAGAAATGTATTTTTGATATGCAAAACATAAATGAGTAAAACAGTACTCATGATTAAAGTAAAACTGTGAAAAGTAATTTACCAAAGTGTGTAATAGACACTTTCATGTGAACTGTTTGCTTCAGAATGAAACCTGCCTACAGCAATGAGATCACTATGACCAGTCAGTGTACACCATCAGGTAAGTCCCAGTCTTGATGAACCAAATAATTTTAATTTTCAGAAAGTTATGTGAACAGTCATTGCATATACTGAATGTAATTCATTTATAAGAACTTAACATATTTCACATCGAGACAATCAGAAAAATCAGAAAATTGACTATGATTAATTCTTTTAATGTGGAATTGAAATGATATTCTTTTGGAAAATATGATTTTTTTCTCCAAAATAATAATTGAAAACCTTTGTTTTTACTAAAAATCATAAGAAAATTCCTTTCTGTTTACTATATATTAGATAAAAATTCATTACATATATAATATTTTCCTATTTAGGTCTGCAAATTTCTATAATTT
This sequence comes from Alouatta palliata, assembly GCA_004027835.1. Lineage (NCBI taxonomy): Eukaryota > Metazoa > Chordata > Mammalia > Primates > Atelidae > Alouatta > Alouatta palliata. Next base: position 13,031 of record PVKV010028384.1, on the reverse strand, counting down.
ACTGTTTTAAAATTTTGCTAGTTTAAGAAATTGTATTTTTATTTTTACATTTATATTGGTAACAGAATGAGAGTACACGTAATATTGCTGATGTAGGATAAATTTTATATTCTTAAGTCCTCAATTTTCATCATCAGTTTAATTGTGGTTTTAACTTATACAAGCAAATCATATTTTGGTAAGTTTTTATGAATTTGACATAAATTCATAACATATATTTAGGAATATTCTCATGTTTGTTTCATATTTGAAATCAAATTTCCCGGGCATTAAAAGAGTTGCAAATCTCTTCCCATGACACATCATGCTGCATTATTTCTGGACATTTAATTTACAAAGAACTCACAGAAGAGTTTTTGCTTCCAGAATTTTGTGGTAGGCATATCTATTCCTATTTCTCCTTGCTAAGCACAGCTAACACCCCTAAAAATTATATACAAAACAAGCATAAAATGACTTTGAAAACTGAAAAGAAAAACTCAGGCTTCCTAGGGGGCTGGAGATCTGGGGAATAACACAATGATGAGCATCCTTTGTTTTCTGTTTTTCCTCATATATTTCAGGTGGGAACTGAAGAAACCAGCCACCCAGAATTGTCAGTGGCAGCAGAAAAAACAAGCCTAAACAAATGCCTGCTTTCTCTAATCAAAGAACCAGAGAAGAGGCAGCCTAGAAAGATAGAAAACTTTTAGAAAATAACGATTCTACTCTAGCCAGACACCACAGATAAAACTGAGTCCCATTCCCACCTACACAAATCAAGGTAGAGGGAGCAGTTTACACTCACACCCTCATAAAACTATAATGAAGTTATACAAAGTCACTGCTAAAGCTGTTACTGGAAAGCGGTCTCAAGCCAAACCCCAAGAGAGAGTTCTTGGACCTCATGCAAGAAAGAATTTGGGTTGAATAAAGCGAAAGCATGTTTACTGAGAAAGTAAAGAAATAAAGAATGCGTACTCAATAGGGAGAACAGCAGCTTGGGCTGCTCAACTGATAATGTTTGTAGCTACGTCTATATTATATGCTAAAGAAGGGGTGGATTATTCCTGAGTGTCTGGGAATAATCCAAAACTGAGGGTTTCTCCCCTTTTTAGCCCATATAGGGTAACTTTTTGACATTACCATGGCGTTTGTAAACAATCCTATCACTGGTGGAAGTGTTTTTAAGCATGCTAATCTATTATAATTAGAATATAATGAGCAGTAAGGACAACCCGAGGTCACTTTCATTGCCATCTTGGTTTCTGATGCTTTTTGGCCAGCTGCTTTACCACAGCCTGTCTTATCAGCAAGGTCTTTGTGACCTGTATCTTGTGCTGACCTCCTATGTTATTCTGCAGCTTAGAATACCTAACCCCCTGGGAATGCAGACCAGTAGTTCTCAACCTCATTTTACCCAGTCCATATTCAAAACGGAGTTTCTCTGGTTCAAATGCCTCTGACAGAGTGGTGTCAGAGAAGACCAAGAAGAGGACTGCGACTTTTATTCCTGCCACCCGTTAATGAAGTCTCTCTCACCCCCAACAGTGTAAGTAAGGATTACATGAGGAGCCAGGAATTCTACCTCAACCCCAAATTAACAAGGCTTTCCTCTGACTCCCTGCTGGGGTATAATAAGAGAAGCCCTAGTGGACAGTTGTCAAGACATACGCATCCAGCAGTAATGAGGCCACCTGCACTTCTGGATCTATGAGGATAATGTGCGGAATCAGAACTCCCGCCTTGCCCAGCAGTAATGAGGAACTCCTCTCTTGGGTGTCAGTGAGGCTGAATGGACAATGTGGACGTCTACTGCCATCTCGCAGTAATGAGACAGTGTACCCCTTTCCCTGGCAGAAGAAGTCAGAGAAAGTAATCCAAAACTGAAGAATTAAATAAGGTCCAGAGCCTCAGGATGTAAACATGTGTTTTCAGGTTTCAATAGAAAATCATTCAGAAAACAATAACCAAGAATATCTCTAATTAAATAATAAAAATAATAGATGACAACACTGACATGACAGAGATGTTAGAACTACTGACAAAGATTTTAAATCAGCTGTGGTAAGAATGCTTCAATGAGCAGTGACCAAAACCCTTGAAACAAATAAAAAGAGAGAAGCTTTCAGTAAAGAAGTTAAAACATATCAGAAAAGAAATAGAAGATATAAAGAAGAGCTGAATGGACATGTTAGAACTGAAAATTACAGAAACACAAACTAAAAACTGAGGAGATGTGCTCAAGATTTTAATAGAGAACACAGAGAAAAGAATTAACCAATAGCAAAATAGAAAATTAAAAATTGCACACCCTGAATAAGAGAGAAAACAGACTTAAAAAAATAGAGCGTCAAAAATGATGAATTAAAACCAAAAATCTAACATTTATATCATCAGAATCACAGAGAAATGGAAAATGAGAGTGGATATATTTCTCAAAAAAATAATGCCTGAAAACTTCCCAAATCTGGCAAGAGACGTGTACCTCCAGATTTAAGAAGCTATGTGAACAGTAACTTGAAAAATATGAGGAAATACATGCCGGTAAACTTGGGAGAAGTAAAGACACAGAAAAGCCAGCAACATAGCCAGAGAAACATAAAATCTTACTCATATGGGTGAAAAAAAACATTAGAGGGACCAGGGATTTCTAATCTAGAACCATAAAACCAGAAAGAAATGGGCTAATATTTTGTATGTGCTGAAGGAAGAGGCCTGCCAACGGAAAATTTTATACCCAATGAAAAATATTCTTCAGAAATGACAAGAAAATTAGATATCAGATGTAGGACAATTAAGAAACTGTTGTTAGTATATATATCCTAAAAAATGGATAAAGAAGATTCTCTAAGTATGGTAAATAAAGATGAAAGACTCTTAGCAAAAATACAGATTAATGTTATAAGCTTTTCTATCCTCTTGTGTTTTCTAAATTATGCTTTATAGATAAAGCAAAAATAGAGAACAATGTGATCAACAATGTATGTGGAGGAAATAGTTAATTGTATTATAAATGGAAAAAGGTACACAGATAAAGGGAGATAATCTTTCTGTTCTTCACTTTATAAATCAATATTAATAGAGTAATGTCATACATAAAATTGGTATACATAATAGTATAAATATTAAAACGATTATACAAAAAAACACCCAAAAACCATATATAGATAAATCAAAATTGAATTCTAAAAAATTATTCAAGTAACTTACATAAAGGTAGAAAAAAGAAAACAAACAAAAAATAGAGAAGAAACAAAACAATGAGCAATAAAATGGCAGGCTTAAGCCCCAACACAGGAATAGTTGCATTAAACATAAAATGTGGCCTAAATACACCAATTAAAATAGATTGAATTATTTTTAAAATATTGAACTATGTTGTGAAGTGAGTTGTATATGTTCACAAACTCACTTCAAATATAACATATACAACTTGAAAATAACAGAACGAAAAAAGACATATAATACAAGTATTAATCAAAGTAGGAGTAGCTCTGTTAATATCAGATAAAGTAGACTTCAGAACGAATATATATAATACATATGTGTGTACAGACTCATATTCACACACACGTGTGTTTACATATATGGAAATGAGAAGGACATTATACACTGATAAAAAGGCCAATAAACCAGGAAGACACAGCAATCCTAAGTGTATACATACCAAATAACAGAGCTGCAAGTTATAAGAAGCAAACATCAACAGAACTGAAAGAATAAACAAATCCACAAATATAGTTGGAGATGTTAACAACTCTATCCCCAAAATTGATAGAACGTCTACACAGAAAATTAGCAAGGATGTAGAAGAAATCTATATTATTATCAGCCAAAATATCTAATCGACAATTATAAGACAGTTGGACCAACAATAACAGAATCCATAATCTTTTCAAATACTCCTGGAATACATCCCAAGATAGCCCATGACCTGAGCCATAATCAATTCTCATACAGAAAATGTATTTTCATCACAGTAGAACCAAAGTGCATATCAATAGCAGAAAAATAATAGGATAATCTCTAAACCCTTGTGTCTTAGTTGCTTAGCATTGTTATAAAGGAATACCTGAGGCTGAGTAATTTATAAAGAAACAAAATTTATTTGTCTTGTGATTCTGCTGGCTGTCCATGAAACATGGTGCCAACATCTGCTTTGGGTAAGGGCTTTAGGCATCTTCCACTCTTGGTGGAGGCAAAGAGGAGTCAGCATGTGTAGAGATCACCTAGCGAGAGTGGAAGCAAGTGAAACGAGGGGGAAGTTCCAGGCTCTTTTTCAGAATCAGTTCTCACAGAAACTAATAGAGCTACACTCACTCATTACCATGACACCAAGCCATTCATGAGTAACCTGACCCATGACCCCAACACCTTCCATTAAGCCCCACCTGCAACACTGCAAATCAGATTTCAATATGAAGTTTGCGGGGGAGAAACATCCAAGCTACAACAACTTGGAAACTAAAAATAAACTTCTAAGTAATCAATGGGCCAATAAAGAGTCCCAAGATAATTTTTAAAAATTACATTAAGCTAAATGGAAATAAAAACACACATAGCAAAATTTCTGAGACACAACTAAAAAATTTTGAGAAGGAAATGTATAATTACTAAAAGGCCACTCATTAGAAAAAAGAAAAAATTCGAATAGAGCTCTCAAGTGTCTCTTCAAAAGAAAAATAAAGAAAAAACAAAATAAACACAAAACACCCAAAAGAATGGAAATATATATAATAGCAAAAATCAGCCCAGTGTGGTGGCATGTGCCTGTAATCCTAGCTACTCAGGAGGCTGAGACAGAAGGATCATTTGAGTCCAGGAGTTTAAGGTTATAGTGCACTATAATTGTGCCTATTAATAGCCACTCCACTCCAACCTGGAAAACATAGCAAGATCCCATCTTAAAATAATCATATTCATAATCATAACAAAGAAGTACAAATTTATGTATTAATTATAAAATGTAACTCTTTTTCGAAAAAGAAATCAATGAAGTTTTACAAAAGAAGACATACGTGAAGCCAACAAGCATATGAAAAAATGCTCATCATCACTGGTCATTAGAGAAATGCAAATCAAAACTACATTGAGATACCATCTCATGCCAGTTAGAATGGCAATCATTAAAAAATCTGGAGACAACAGATGCTGGAGAGGATGTGGAGAAATAGGAACATTTTACACAGTTGGTGGGAATGTAAATTAGTTCAACCATTGTGGAAGACAGTGTGGCGATTCCTCAAGGACCTAGAAATAGAAATTCCATTTGACACAGCATCCCATTACTGGATATATACCCAAAGATTATAAATTGTTCTATTATAAGGACACATGCACATGAATGTTCACTGCAGCACAGTTTACAATAGCAAAGACCTGGAACCAACCCAAATGCCCATTGATGATAGACTGGACAGGGAAAATGTGGCACATATACACCATGGAATATTATGCAGCTGTCAAAAATGATGAGTTCATGTCCTTTGTAGGAACATGGATGAACCTGGAAACCATCATTCTCAACAAACTGACACAAGAATAGAAAATCAAACACCGCATGTTCACACTCATCGGCGGGTGTTGAACAATGAGAACACATGGACACAGGGCGGGGAGCAACACACACTGGTGTCTGTCAGGGGGAAATAGGGGAGGGACAGCAGGGGGTGGGGAGTTGGGGAGAGATAGCATGGGGAGAAATGCCAGATTAGGTGATGGGGAGGAAGGCAGCAAATCACACTACCATGTGTGTACCTATGTGACAATCTTGCATGTTCTTCACATGTACCCCAAAACCTAAAATGCAACAACAACAAAAAGAAATCAATGAAGTTGAAAGAAAAAGAATAAAGGGATATAACAAAGTTCCTTTGATTCCTTAAAGAGATCGATGAAATTTACAAAACTCTATAGCAAGAATGACAAAGAAAAATGTAAGACAAAACCTGCTAACATTGAGAATAAGACATATACTATCATTATAGACCTGGGAGACATAAAAAATATATATTAATAAATACTGTGAACAACTCTATGCTCATAAATTTAACAACTGACATGACTAGATTAGTTATTTAAAGAATCCATCACAATTCATCCAATAAAAATATGTACTTTGAATATTTATTTAAATATTAAGAGAAATGCATTCAAAATTTAACAAAACCCCCAATCAAAATCTATTTCTATTTTTATTACATATAATTGCACTGGATAATTCTGCTAAACATTTACAGAAGAATTAGCTCCAATTCCACACAATCTCTTCTATAAAATAGAAGAGGCAAGAACTCTTCCCAGTTTATCTTAGGAATCTAGTATTACCCTAATACAAAAACCAGAAAAATACAATATAAAATTTTATAAACTATTTTATAGTTACAGGAATCAGGATTATGTGACATAGGCAGAGAAATGGACATGTAGATCAGTGGAACAAAATAGACAGCCCAGAAACAGTCTAACAAAAATATGCCTAACTAATTTTTGAAAGAGATTCAAAGGCAGTCAGCGGAGGAAACATAGCCTTTGCTAAAAATTGTATTGGAACAAATGAACATCAAAAGTCACAAAATGTACGTCTACCTGCCTCACACTTTACACAAAAATGATCGCAGAATGAAACGCAAAATGTTGAACTGTAAAACAATTAGAAAAGTATAGGATAAGAGGCCTGGCGTGGTGGCTCACGCCTATAATCCCAGCACTTTGGGAGGCTGAGATCAGCAGATCACCTGAAGTCACGAGTTCGTGACCAGCCTGGCCATCATGATGAAACCCCTTCTCTACTAAAAATACAAAAATTAGCCAGTGAGGTGGTGTGCATCTGTAATCCCAGCTACTTGAGAGACTAAGGCAGGAGAATCCCTGGTGAAGTAGGTCATCTTTGCCTTGTTCTTGATTTCAGGAAGTATGTGTTCATTTTATCCCTAAGTAAATTTGATATTATTGGTAACTGTTTCATAATGTTCTGTATTAAGTTGAGAAAATTTCTCTTTATGTCTAGTTTGCTGTGAGTTTTATCACAAATGAATGTTAGATTGTGTAAAATGCTTTTCCTGCATCTATTAATATAATCAGATTTTCTTCTCAGCCTCTTAAAATGTGGTGGATTAACAGGCGGAGAAGAAAATCAAATTGATTTTTCAGTGATGAACCAGCCTCATGTACTTAGAAAAAAACCTAAATTGATCATGAGTATCATGCATTTTATACAGTTGGATTCAATTGCTAATATTTTGTTGAAGAATTTTGCATTTACATTCATAAGTAATCTTAGTCTGATTTTCTTATAATATCTTTATCCTGTTTTAGTATTAGAGTAATAAAGACCTCAAAAACCAGTTAGAGTCTATTTCTTTAATTCTGCTTAGTGGAATTCATTTTGGATAATTGGCATGATTTCTTTTTCCTTTTTTTTTTTTTTTTTTTTTGAGACGGAGTCTCTGTCTGACACCAGGCTGGAGTGCAGTGGCGCAATCTTGGCTCACTGCAACCTCCGCCTCCAGGTTCAAGTGCTTCTTTGGCCTCAGCCTCCCGAGTAACTGGGACTACAAGCGTGCACCACCAGGCCCGGCTAATTTTTGTATTTTTTAGTAGAGACGGGGTTTCACCATGTTGGTTAGGATGGTCTGGATCTCTTGATCTCCTGATCCGCCCGCCTCAGCCTCCCAAAGTGCTGGGATTACAGGCATGAACCACCGCACCCAGCCAGTGTGATTTCTTTTGTAGACATCTGATGGACTTCACCAGTGAGACAATCTGGGATTGATGATTTCTTCACTGGAAAGTTATTAATTGTTGATTAATATTTAATACATATGGACCGATTCAGATTATCTATTTCACCTTATGCAAATTTTTAGTTTGTACCTTTTCAAGGAATTACAACAATTTAAGTTTTTGAATATGTGGGCACATTCCCTCATAATAGTCCTCTGTTATCACTTTGATTCCTTTGAGATCACCAGTCTATTCTTTCATTTCGGATAATAATAATTTGTGTCTTCTTTCTCTATTTCTTGACTAGACTGTCTGAAGTTCTATTACTTTTATTAATATTTGCAAAGAACCAATTATTGGTATTGGTGATATTTCCTATGGTTTTCTTGTTTTCAACTTTATTGACTACTATTCTTGTTTGTATCTCTTCAGTATGCTTTAGGCTTAAGTTGCTTTTTTTTCTTAAATTTCTCAAATGGAAGCTAGGGTTATTGCTTTAAGATCTTCCTTTTTCTAATACATAGTTTTATTGCTATAAATTATCCTCCAGGCACTAGTGGACACATCTGACAAATTTTCATATGTTAGATTTCCAGTTATGTAGTTTACAGTATGTTTTATCTTTTCCTAGAACTTCTCCTTTGACTAATGTGTTATTTAGACGTGTGCTGCTTAATCTTAAAATATTTGGGAAATTTCAAAATATCTTTTCATTATTGATTAAACCAATTATGCTTTCATAATATATTCTGAATTATTTATATGGAATTTTTTGCCTAGAATGTGGTGTATTTTGGTGGCGTTCCAGATGAATTTTATAAAAATGTGTATTTTGGGGATGTTCAGTAATTTTTTCTATAAATGCCAATTAGACCTGGTTGATTTACATTGCCATTCAACTATATCCATACTGATGTACTGTTAGCTGAATATGTCAATTATCCATAGAGAGATGCTGAAGTCGCCAATGACATTAGAGGATTTGACGATTTCTCCTGCATTTTTAAGTGCTTTTATTTGTTTGGTTTTGCCCCACACATTGTGATTCTCTGTTCACATATGATTTGAAATTAGGAAATGCAGTGACTCCAAATTTATTTTTCTTTCGAGTGATTGGTTTGGCTATTTGGAGTTGTTTGTGGTTACATAAAGATTTTAAAATTTATTTTTTGCTTCTGTGAAAAATGCCATTGGAATTTTGGTTGGGATTGCATTGAATCTTTAGATTAAGTGGTATATACAATATAAAAACATTAATAATTTCTTTGATTTATGTATGTCACATACCTTTCCACTTAATTGCATCTTTTTCACATTCTTTTATCAATATTTTATACTTTTTATGTATATATCTTTCATTTTCTCAGTTAAAATTATTCCTACATGTTTTATTCCTTTGGATACTATCATAAATGGGACTTAAAATTCTTTTCCAGATAGATGGTTATTGATGTAAAGAATTGCAACTGATTTTTGTGTATTGATTTTATATCCTGCTATCTTCTAAACCTATTTATTAGTTGTAATAGGGAGGTTTCTCTGGTGGGGTCTTTAGAGTTTTCTACATACAGGATCATGTCATCTTCAAATACAGATAATTTTACTGTCTTCTCTGCAACTTAAACACTATTTCTTTCTCTTGTCTGTTTGCCCTTGGTAGAACTTCTAGAACTATGCTCAATAGAGTGGGCATCTTTGCATTGAACCATATCTTAGAGGAAAAGCTGGGATATTTCCCCATTAATTATAATATTAGCTTTGAGATTTTCATAAATAGGCTTCATTTGTTGAGAAAATGTTCTTTTATACATATTTTTATTGAACTTTGTAAAAGGCTTTTTCTGCACCTAGTGAGGTGATCATGTATATTCTTCATTCTGTTAATGTGGTTTATCACATTAGCTGATTTACATGTTAAACCAACATTACATTCAGGAAATAATCCCACTTGGTCATGAATATTGCATTTTTTTGTGTGTCGTTGAATTATGTTTGCTAACATCTTTTTTTTTAAATGGATGTTTTAACATGCTTTATTGCCATAATAGGGGGAACAATTACTTCAAGAAATCCTATAAATTAGTACATGAATTCCTTTCCTTGGCCAGTGGCTGGGATGGACTTCAGATTTTTTTTTATTGTACTTTAGGCTCTGGGGTACATGTGCACATCCTGAATCCTGCAGGATTTTTGCACAGGTACATACATGCCGTGGTGGTTTGCTGTCTCCATCCCACCCCGCCCCCATCGCCTATGTCGGGCATTATCCCTCCCCATCCTCCCTGCCCATCCCCTGTCCCTCCCTTCCCCTCCCCTCCTCTCCACCCCCGACCTAGCCCAGTGAGTGTTGTTCTTTTCCCTGTGCCCAACTGTTCTCACTGTTCATCACCCACCTATGAGTGAAAACATGCTGTGTTTGGTTTTCTGTTCTTGTGTCAGTTTGCTGAGAATAATGATTTCTAAATTCATCCATGTCTCTACAAAGGACACAAACTCGTCATTTTTATGGCTGTAGAGTATTCCATGGTGTATATGTGCCACATTTTGCTAGCATTTTTTAAGGCCTTTATCTGCATCTAGGTTTATCAACAATGTTCTAGACTTGATATTAGGGTAATGATGGACTCATAAAATGAGTTTAGAGATATTCCATCTACTTCTAGTTTTTGGAACTGTTTGAAAAGAATTGATATTGATTCTTCTGAGTGAAATTCAACCATATAAAGCCAGGTAGTCCTAGGTGGCGGTGGCTTCCTCCCCTCCTTTCTCCTCTCCTCCTCCTCCTGCTCTTCTCCTCCTTCTTATTCTGCTTCATCTTCTTCTTCCTTCTTTCTTCTTTTTTGAGATAGGGTCTCATTCTGTCACCTAGGCTAGAGTGCAGTGGCATGATAATTGCTCACTGCAGCTTCAACTTCCCAGGTTCAGGTGATCCTCCCATCTCAGCCTCCTGAGTAGCTAGGACTGCAGGTGCCTGCTACCACGCCAGGCTAATTTTTGTATTTTTTGTAGATACAGGTTTTTGCCATGTTGCCCAGGCTTATTTTAAACTCCTAGGCTCCAGGAATCTGCTCCCATCAGCCTCCTAAAGTTCTAGGATTACAGGCATGAGCCGCCACACCTGGCTGTCCTGGGCTTTTCTTTGTTAAACAGTTTTTATTACTACTCCAATCTATTTGTAATTGGCCTGTTGAGGCTATTTATTTTTTCTAGATTTATCAGTGGCATATTGTATGTTTCTATAATTTATTTGTTTCTTCTAGGTTGTTCATTTTGTTGGCACAAAATTGTTGATAATTTTATCTTTTTATCCTTTTTTATGTGAGGCATTATTTTCTTCTCTATCATTTCTGATTTTATTTGAATCTTCTCTGTTTTTCCTTAGCTACTCTAGCAAAGATTTGCCAATTTTGTTTATTTTTTTTGCCAACAAACATGTCTTAGTTTTGTTGATTTTTCAATAGTTGTTTGATTCTCTATTTGATTTATTTCTGCTCTAATATTTATTATTCCCTTCCTTCTGCTAACTTTGAGCTTAGTTTTTTTTTCTTTTTTTCTTTATTTTCTAGTTTCTTGAGCTTTAAAGTAAAATTGTTTATTAAAAATCTTTCTTCTTACTTAATATAGGCATTTATTGCTATAAACTTCCCTTTTTTCATGCATTTGCTGTATCCCATCAATTTTAGTAGGTTGTGTTCTTGTTTATACTCACCTTAAGATATTTTTTAAATTCATTTTTGATTTTTTCTTTGACCAGTGTTTGTTCAAGAGTGTGTTATTCAGTTTTCAATATTTGTAAGTTTTTGTTTTTTCATGGTTATTGAATTTTAGTTTCATTCCATTGTGTCTGAAAAAGGTACTTAGTGTGATATTAATATTCTTAAATTTGTTGACCTAACATGTGATATTTTTTGACCTAATATGTGATCTATCCTGGAGAATGTTTCATGTGTACTTGAGAGAAAGTGTATCAGTTGCTGCTGGATGAAACATTTTATAGTTGTTTGTTAAGGCCATTTCATCCTTGTGTTGTTCAAGTCCATCCTTTTTCGATTAATTTTCTATTTGGAAGCCGGGTTCAATGGCTCATGCCTATAATCTGAGCACTTTGGGAGGCTGAGGAGGGCAGATCACCTGAGGTCAAGAGTTTGAGACCAGCCTGACTGACCAACATGGAGAAACCCCGTCTCTACTAAAAATACAAAATTAGCCAGGTGTGTTGGTGCATGCCTGTAATCCCAACTACTTGGGAAGCTGAGGCAGTGGAATTGCTTGAACCCGGGAGGCAGAGGTTGCAGTGAGTCAAGATTGCACCATTGCACTCCAGCCTGGGCAAGGAGAGCTAAAATCTGTCTCAAAAAAAAAAAAAAAATTCTATCTGGATGGTTTTGTTTAGTATTGAAACTGGAGTATTGAAGTCTTCTGCTGTTAGTCTATTGCTGTAAATTTTTTCTTTCATATCTGTCAATATTCACTTTGCATATTTAGGTGTTCTGATGTGTGCATATATGTGTGTGTGTGTGTGTGTGTGCATAAAATTTACAATTTTGTATCTTCCTATAGAGTTGACCAATATTTTATTATGTAATGATCTTTGTATCTGGCAGTGTAAATTAGTTCAACCATTGTGGAAGACAGTGTGGCTATTCCTCAAGAATCTAGAACCAGAAACTCCATTTGACCCAGCAATTCCATTACTGGGTACATACCCAAAGGATTATAAATCATTCTATTATAAAGACATATGCACATGTATTTAATAGTGTTTATTGCAGCACTATTACAATAGCAAAGACTTGAAACCAACCCAAATGCCCATCAATGATAGACTGGGTAAAGAAAATGTGGCACATACACACCATGGAATACTGTGCAGCCATAAAAGGAATGAGTTCATGTCCTTTGCAGGGACATAGTGAAGCGGGAAACTATCAGGAGCAGAAACAAACTAACACAGGAACAGAAGACAAACACTGCGTGTTCTCACTCATAAGTGGGAGTTGAACAATGAGAACACATGGACACAGGGAGGGGAACATGACATACTGGGGCCTGTCAAGGGGTGAGGGGTAAGGGGAGGGAGAGCATTAGGACAAATACCTTTTTTTTTTTAATATATATATATTTTTTTTATATATATACTTTTTATTGCATTTTAGGTTTGGGGGTACATGTGAAGAACATGCAAGATTGTTACATAGGTACACACATGGCAGTGTGATTTGCTGCCTTCCTCCCCATCACCTATATCTGGCATTTCTCCCCATGCTATCCCTCCCCAACTCCCCACCCCCTGCTGTCCCTCCCCTTTTTCCCCCCAACAGACC